>CM050525.1:10410987-10450987 GCA_027563665.1 Antrozous pallidus
TCTTAAACATAGACTCGCCCAGGCCGAAAACTGACTTCTGCGCATGGGCCACGAAGTTTCAACCGCACTGTACATGCGTGCCCACACATGGTATTTTGTGGAAGAGCCACACTCAAGGGGCCAAAGAGCCACATGTGGCTCGCAAGCAGCGGTTTGCCGACCATTGCACTAAGCACTTACTGTGAGCCAGAACGTGTTCTGGCCTCTCGGGAGACACCATGTCAACAAAAATAGAGAAATTCCTTCAAAGAGGCTCTCATTCCAGTAGGTGGAGACCTTGAGTAAAGAAACAAGAACTTCACATTTGTGATTTTTTTTTTATGGGGCAGTAAGTGCTATGGAGGAAAATAAGACCAAAGGAGGACTAGGGAATTATTTGTTCCCTTTGATCTCAGCAACCCCTGCAGTTATTATATGGGGAAAGGTGGTTGGAAAGACCCCAGGTAAAGAAGACATTTGGATTAAATCTTGTAGGGGGTGGTGGATGGATTCATGTAGCTACTTGGGATCAGTGAGTCCTAGGCGGAGTGAAAGGACAGATTAG
This sequence comes from Antrozous pallidus, assembly GCA_027563665.1. NCBI lineage: Eukaryota > Metazoa > Chordata > Mammalia > Chiroptera > Vespertilionidae > Antrozous > Antrozous pallidus. The sequence goes on from CM050525.1 coordinate 10,411,532, forward strand.
AAGAGGAGGGGGAACCTAGAAGGATCTAGCAAGGAAGACTTCTTTATTGGAGCTGAATGAATCAGAGGGAGAAAGGTAGGCTGGGCTAAGGGCCGCATTTTGTGCCATGGGTCTTGGCAGCATTGCCTGCAATTTGGTGGGCTGTCACTCTGGGGTGGTGGCAGGGTGTTTGTCCCACTTGGGGTAACCGAGTGTTCCTTTGTGGGTGTCAGGTGTGGTGCCGTTTCTTTGCAAATGGCCAGTGCGCATCACGGCAGCTCCTGTGTTGAGTGTTTGCCCCCTGGTGGTCAGTGCATGTCATAGCGACCGGTTGGATGGTCAGATATTTAGCATGTTAGCCTCCCAGGATTTGGACAACACAGGGATTGAGGACCAACGTAGGGTTTTGGCATTTGCATTGAGTAACACAGGAACCATTGCCAGATGACTACTAGACAGCTGATTCCTAATAGTGGAATTGACCCTCACTTCTAACTCAGACACCAAAATATGTTTCATGTCTTAGTGTGAGTCCACTTGTTATCTCAATTCAGTTCTTTTAAATATATATATAATTATATAATTATTGATTTTTCACAGAGAGGAAAGGGGAGGGATAGAAAGTCAGAAACATCCATGAGAGAGAAACATTGATCAGCTGCCTCTTGCATACCCCCTACTGGGGATGTGCTCACAACCAAGGCACATGCCCTTGACCAGAATCGAGGGACCCTTCAGTCTACAGGCTGATGCTCTAGCCACTGAGCCAAACCAGTTTCAGCTCAATTTAGTTCTTTAATATAATTCTACCTCAGTCCCACAAGTTGACCCATCATGGACATTGTTGTTGCTTACCCAACATGCACTCCTTTCTGCCATTTGTCAGAACATTGATTTCGTTTGGACAACCTGCTATGCTCATTGTGACTGCAACTGAGCTTTACTGCACCAAGCACAGCCCATTTATGCTGCTCAGGGATTGGTTTATATATAAACATGTGATACAATGTTGGCCAATGAGGGGAAGCCATCTGGGCTACTTCAGGGAACTGCTCTCTTCTTTCCAAAGTGAGACAGAAGAGTTCTCCTTGACTCTGTTAGACAGTGTGCCTTCTGAGTGTAAATTCTGGAAGTGAGGCAGCCCTCCTGGAAACGGGGAGGGAAGTGGCCAGGGGACAAAGCAATAGCTCTGGGGATGGACAAATGGAGAGAAAGTGATGGTGATAGTGTCTTTGATGAGATTTCTCCATGGAGCCCCTTCATGTCATGTCATCTGCAGGTTTCCTTTCTGATGTAAAGTGTTGTTGTTGTTGTTTTTCCATAGGCAAAGTCTTTTTACTAAGACCTCTATGTTGTATTCAAATTTCATTTCCAGTTTAGAATTTGATCCCAAATCATAAATCCAAATCAAATTCTAATAAGATCACCATGTGGAATCCAAATTAACCAACAAAGCCAACCCTATCTCCCATGGTAGTTCTTCCTCCAGCCCTTTTCCTACAACCTCATTGCAACCCTATCATTTATATACTTAGAAAATGCGTATACTGGAAGAGACCGGCAATATATCAGTCTGTGCTGGGTGCTGAGGATACAGTGGTGCACAGACCTGAACACAAAGAGTTCTCTCCCTCAAGGAACTGACAGTCAAGTGTAAGAGAAAAAATAATCAAGGCATTTACATACAAATGCAAACATACAACTTTAATGTGTGCTTTGAAGTAAAGGTGCAAAGGATTGTGAAAGCACCGCCAGGGGGCAATTTGACCCAAAAGTAACAAATAGTGAGTGTGGATAGAACAATGAGCAGAAACTAGGAAAAATGTAAAGGACTTGCAAAGCATCATGTAGAGAAAATAGCAGGTGCAAAGGTCCTGAGTTGGAGGGTGAGTACGGACGGAGCTCAGAGAATGGAATTTGTAAGGAACCAGAGAATGAAGGACCTTGTAGGTTGTGGTGAGTTGTGGATGATGAAGAACAACTAGGACTTTATTTAGAGGAGTCACATATAACATTGGTATTGAAGCATAGTATTCCCTCCTTTGGAAAACTTGTTTGAAACTGCTATTATTCTTAGACAGTCTCTTATTCTGTAGCTCAACCTGGTTATTTTTAGATAATCTCTTATTCTGTAAAATAACTGTTTTAGTTTGAATAATAGAAAAGATAAACTTAATTGTCTGTCCTTGCAAGCTAGCCATCTAACATAAGGGACTCATATGCTGATACTGATGCCAGGTGTCTGTATAGATGTGTACCCAAGGTTACAGGTGTCTGTATAGATATGATATGTACTCAAGGTTACAAGCTGTCTGCAAAAATAACTTACACAAAGAACTGAAGGATATAAGAAGGAAATACTCCTTCCTGTGTTTGTTCAGAATTTGGCAGAGGTAATCTTCTCTGAGCATGCACTCAATAAAGATGACTCCTAACTAATTGTCTCATTTGGGCATCCTGTTTAGCTCACTGATTTGCAATGTAACATATCAATCTGGCTGTTTTATGAAGAAGCATATGTGGAATCACAAAGTGCCGGAAACCGATCATTGTCTCACTAATAGAAAGAAATGGACAGTAAACCCGGAAGGCTGATCAACAATCTTAATTGATCTGAAAGATCAGAGCTAAAACATTGTTAGCTGAAGCAGCCTCCACCTCTGTTTGTCTTATGTAAATTTCTGTTATTGGAATTTCCTGCCTAAAGGCTATGGGTGTATCCCATAGTCTTAATAAAAGGGGATAGCAAGGCCAGAGCGGTGTATAATCCTCCCACTAGAGGTGGGCTCCCTCCTGGCCCCCAATATTCCCAAATTAATACTTTTGTAGTCTCTTTCTTTTGTGTGCAGCCTTCTCCAGAACCCGAACCCTGAACCTGAACCATGCGGGATGTGAAAGGGGTTCCCATAACAAAGGGTCCATTTCTTCTGTACAAATGAGAGACAATGGTGACTAAGAAAAAGTCATTTGAAAGATGGAGATGGTCATAAGGAGATGAATTAAAGATGCATTAAGGAGCAAAAATCAACATGCCATGATGATGGATTAAATGGAAGTTGTGGTGAGGGAGATGGAGATGTTGGAACTTCAAGGTCTTTTGCTTGGTGGACACAGTGCCAATCAATGAGAAGGCATGGTCAGATCCCATCAAGAGCTCATGAGAGAATGAAAAAGACCACAGTCCCTGATTTCAACCATAATTCCAAATCCAGTCTTTACTTTGAAACAGCTCCCATTTCCAATCTTTAAACATGTCTGAATCTGAACTTGGAACCTCAATCCTACCTGCAGTACTGCTTTATCCTTGACCAAGTTCACTCTGTACCTCAACATAGCACCTATTTCCTCACCAATCTCCTGACTCCAAATATCAACTCAAACTACAACTGACACCTCAACCAACCTTAACCTTGACTCTTAACTTGAACCCCAAATCCATAATTATAAGCCAAACTAAACCTATTGCAAACATGAGATGTCCCATAGAGTTATCCCTGACCATTAAAAAGGGGGGTGGGGTTTCTGTGAGGGAGATATAGTCAGGAAGAGCCCTGAGGACTGAAGTTGCAGCAAATGGGAAAGAGAGAGTTATATGGCCCTAGCCGTTTGGACCTGTGGACTGAAGCATCTCAAGTTCAATTCCGGTCAAGGGCATATGCCCAGCTTGAAGGCTCAATCCCCAGTAGAGGGCGTGCAGGAGGCAGCCTTTCGATGATTCTTTTATCATTGATGTTTCTGTCTCTCTCTCCCTCTCCCTTCCTCTCTGAAATCAATGGGGGGAAAATGTATTTTTAAGGGAGAGAGAGAGAGAGAGAGAGTGCTATATCTATAGCAGCAAATCCCAAGATTTGTCATCTTGGAAATGAGGCATCTTTGAAGGAGCACAGAAATCCATGTCTCCATTTCCTGGACAATTGGGAAGAGAGCGTTGCTCTCTCAGAAACCAGTCACAGGAGCAGGTAGCTGTAGTAGGGAATCCAGTCAGGTGCCAAACCAATGTGAATGGCAGAGTCAGCACAAATGTCAGGAACTAACACTCAGAAAGGTTGTGTGCTCTCTAGTCTTAGACTCTCTCCTTCATGGATATTCCCCATCACCCCCCTTTTTTTCCCTTCTTCTTTAAAAATTTTTTTAAATATATTTTTATTTTTTTACAGAGAGGAAAGGAGTGGAATAGAGAGTTAGAAACATCGATGCAAGAGAAACACTGATCAGCTGCTTCCTGCACACCTCCCAATGGGGATGTGCCCGCAACCAAGGTGAAAGATGAAACAGAGGGCCAGAGACCAGGGTACCAGGACACAGGCTTTATTGAGAGATGACCCTGCCGGCTCCCTTCCCAAGGGAGAAAGAGGGCATGTGCGGGGTGAAGGTGCCTTTTAAGGGAGAGGGGATGGGGCTTAGGGTACCCGGCATGCTCTGATTGGCAGCTTCATATAAGGTACATGACTGGGCACCCCTGGACCCAGGATTCAGGGGGACTTAGGGTATTTGGCAGGTGCTGATTGATGATTCAGTGTCTCTGTGGCAGGTGCTGTTACATCATAACTCTGCCCACCAGTTGGGGGGAGGGAGGATTTATCAGAAGGTACATGCCCTTGACCGGAATCGAACCTGGGACCTTTCAGTCCACAGACCGACGTTGTATCCACTGAGCCAAACCGGTCAGGGCCTGTCGCCCCTTTTATCTCTCCTCTCCTCGAGCCTCATTCTGCTAGCAGGAGTTCCGAAGAAAAGCAAAACAAACTTTCAACAGCCTCCATTCCTGTGCTGAGTTTCCTGCAGGAAAAGGAGGTCTTATGAGTCTTTCTCTCACTCAATAGAGATAGGGAAGACCTCTGTTGGCGACAAGTGTTTGGAGTCACCTGCTGCCACTCCTCCAGCCTCTACAGGGTGGGAGAGATGAGGGAAGAGAGAGGTTTCAAAAGTCACTTGTCTGTCCTGGGTCAGCCCTTCTGCTGCCAACTGCAAAGACGATACTCTCTGTGACTTGCCTAGAATAGATGCCCTCACATTGCTTCTGAGGAAACATTTCTCCTTCTGCACAACTGAGACCCTTAGGAAAATTCTCTGAGTGGGCAAACATGAGATGTCACCATAGAATGAAGGATCTTGAAGGTCCTGATGAGTTAGGCTTTATGTTGTGGGTAATGAAGAACAACTAGGATTATCAGGTTAGGGCAGTGTTCGGCAAGCTCATTAGTCAACAGAGCCAAGTATCAACAGTACAATGATTGAAATTTCTTTCGAGAGCCAAATTTTTTAAACTTAAACTTCGTCTAATGCCACTTCTTCAAAATAGACTCGCCCAGGCCGTGGAATTTTGTGGAAGAGCCACACTCCAGGGGCCAAAGAGCCGCGGCTTGCTGTCCACTGGGTTGGGGGAATTGCCCTCAGCTGTTGTTCCCAGCAAAAGCATCCCTTTCCCTCCATACCTGTCTGGATCTCACCTACAGCTGCACCATGGGGTGTCTGACACATTTGATATGTTCTCCTTCCTTTTCATCCCATGAAACAAAACAAAGGCCTCTGCTGTTTCCTTTCTCCACTAGAGTAGGATCATAGGACCAAGACACATTTTGTTTCTTGCTGAGTCATTTTTAAATTAATAATCAGAAGATTGCAGGGCTAGGGGTGGGGAGGCCCTTTCTGACACTTTGACTTTTCTCTCTTCAATCTTCTTAACCCCAGACCATCAGGTTCTCCATCTCTGCTAAATCCTGCTTCTTCCAAATGTCACCTCCTCCTGGAAGCCTTCTCTCACCATTCTGAATAAAACGCCATTCTTCTATCACCCCTGATCCTCTTACTATCCATGATATTTTATTGCAATGCTTAACTCTACATCAAAATTTATTTTATATGCATGTGTTCATTGCCTAATTTCACAAGCTAGCATGCAATTCCATAAGGATATGTCACGGTCTTTTTTTTTTTTAGGTGTTTTATATATTCATCTTTTAATGCTGAATTATGTTTACTAATATTTTACCTAAGAAGAGTTTTGCATACATTTTCTTAAATGATATTAATTTGTGGCTTTCTTTTTCACAGTGCCATTTTTCTGTGTGCATCACAGAAGCTCCAGGGTTAAGTATGTGCTCCTGGTGGTCAGTGCGCATCACAATGACTGGTCAGACAGTCAGACACTTCACATATTAGCCTTTTATATCTATAGTCTCCTCCTCTAATATTGATGACATGATTGGCTTTTTTTTATTTATTATTTTTTGTATTTATTTTTGCCGTGGTCTTTTCACTGCAAGGGTTCAGGAATTTGAAGAAGGAGCTGTGACATAAATGGATAGAGACTAGACAAAAAAATGTAAATTTGGAAGGCATGGCGAACCAGGCAGAAACCAGCTCCCTAGTGAAGTGGCTCACCTAATGTCTGGACTCATGGCTTTTTATTCGCACATTTTTCCCTTTAGCAAAGCAGATATACATATCAAAGGTAAGGTTTGATAAACCATAAAGGATTATTATCATGTTAGGAGAATTGCCTTCAGCTGTTTGACAGCCCTGCTGAAGATGTCCATCAGCCTTCTGAGTAACTTCACACATTTGTTATGCTAACTACTGTTCTTAGCCTCCAGCAAGGATAGGGACTCATACAATGAGCCCTGGGGCCGTACAAGTAAGTGTTAAATTAGTGACTGGAAGTGGAATACATCTTTTTATTAATATTTGAGTAGTAGAGACACCAAGATGGTGGCATAAGCAAACACCTATTGTTCTGCCCCGCGCAACGATTTAAGAACTACAACATAACAGCAGAACAGACAAGCACCCAGAATCGCCAGAAAGCTGGCTGAATGTAAACTCCACTAATAGCAGCAGAGGAGGGACACAGACTCAGGACCGGCGGGAGCGCAGATTGAAACAGGTTAGGAGCCGCCCTGGTCGTGCGCTCGGGCTGGGGCTGGAGCAGGGACCGGCCGGATTTCTCCGACGGGGCCCAGATTTCCCGAGCCGGGCGAGGTCCGAGATCCAGGGTACAAGAAGTCTCCCTGCACAGATTCCCCAGAACCGGCGAGGTCCGAGGTGCGGGGGACGCACCCTGGAAGCCGGGCGCGGCAGAAGCTCCTAGTCCCAAGGGACAGCAAACCCGCGACTTGCCCCCTGGAAACTTGTCTCCTGGTTCCAGAAACCATCTATTTTACAGCCCTGGGCTGGATTTTTGGTGTGCAGGCACATTTGGGGAAAGGCAGAGTTGTCTGGCAAGGGGAAGAGACTAGCGGCTTTCTCTTGGAAGAGTCTGCAGCCATCCCCACCCAGCACAGACCCGAGCCCGCGAGCGTTGCATAGGACCAAGCCACCGCGCCGCCGCCGCCGCCGCCGCCGCCGCCGCCGCCGCCGCCGCCGCCGCGTAGCCCAGAGACTCCGCCCATCCAACCTGAGCACAGCTGAGCTTCACAGCCAATTGGCCTGGAGGTCAAACCCTCCTAGGGCTAACAACAAAAAGCGGGGTTTAAATTCAAAAACACTGAATACAACCCATAAAGGATTGCAGTAAGAGTACCCACCTCAAGTAACTGGGGAGACTGAGCCACTGTCCCTTTGAGGATAGCCACCACATAAAGTAGCCACCATGCAGAGACATGGAAAGAAATCAGGTGTGAAAGAAATGGAGGAGAAAAGACGACAAGACATAGAGTTCAAAACCACGGTTATAAGGCTTTTCAAGAGGCTCCTACAAAAGGCCGATCAACTTAATGAGAATTACCAGGAAATAATCAAGACCAACCAGCAAATGAATGAGAATTACAAGGAGATGAATGAGACCCTCAGGGAAATGAACAAGACCTCTGAGGATACGAACCAGACCCTCACAGATAAAAAAAACGACCAACTAGAAATCAAGCATACACAGACTGAAATAAAAAATATTACACAAAGTCCTAAAAGCAGTCCAGAGGGCCACAAGAACCAAGTCAAAGATTTGAAATACAAAGAAGCAAAATCCACTCAGCTGGAAAAGCAAGAAACAAAAAGAATTCAGATAATTGAAGATAGTGTAAGGGGCCTCTGGGACAACCTCAAGCAAGCCAACATCCGAATTATTGGGGTCCCAGAAAAAGAGAGAGAGCAAGTTAATGAAAACCTACTTGAAGAAATAGTGACTGAAAACTTTCCCCACCTGGTGAAAGAAACTGACTTAAAAGCCCAAGAAGTACACAGAACCCCAAAATATAGGAATCTAAAGAGGACCACACCAAGACATAACATAATTAAAATGCCAAGAGCAAAAGATAAAGAGAGAATATTAAAAGCAGCAAGAGAAAAACAGTTGGTTACCTACAGGGGAGCACCCATACGATTGTCAGCGGATTTCTCAACAGAAACGATGCAGGCCAGACGCGAGTGGCAAGAAATATTCAAAATAATGAACAGCAAGAATCTACAACCAAGATTACTCTATCCAGCAAAGCTATCATTCAGAATTGAGGATCAGATAAAGTGCTTCGCAGATAAGAAAAAGCTAAAGGAGTTCATCACCACCAAACCAGTATTATATGAAATGCTGAAAGATATTCTTTAAGATGAGGAAGAAGAAAAAGGTAAAAATATAAATTATGAACAACAAATACACATCTATCAACAAATGAACATAAAAATCAAGTGAACTGATAGGCTGATGAACAAGATAAACTGGTGAATATAACAGAAACATGGACATAGAGAGGGAATGGACTGACAATTCTTGGGGAGAAAAGGGTTGTTGGAAGTACAGAAAGAGATTGGACAAAAATCTTGCAACAATGGGAGAGGACATTGGGGAGGGGGAGGTGAGGGTGGGATAGGTACAGGGTGGAGGGAAGATATAGGGGGATAAAAAAGGGGAAACAATGTAATTAATAAACTGAACAATAAAAAAATATTTGAGTAGTAGATTTGAGGAAGATAATGTCTATCTGGCACCTCTATGTGCCAGAAGTTATATGCTAACATCTCATTTAATCTTCACCAACAACTTACTTTCTTTCTTTCTTTCTTTCTTTCTTTCTTTCTTTCTGAGTTTAGTAAACTCTATTGATGGTACATGACAAGGTAGGGCTCCTATGCTCCTTCTCTTGTTCAGTGGGTCTGGGATGGAAACTGTGGTGGTCAGGAGATTCTCAGTGTGTAGATTAATCAATTTGGGACAAAGAGTCCCAAGTAGCTGAGCACCTCTCATTGGGACTGGTGGGTCAGGGGGTTCTTCCTCCTGGAGGCCATGTGGGACCATGTGATCCACCATCCTGTTTCTATAACAAAGTTCATTCTCTTACCAGGAAATGAGCTTGACCAAATGGCTCGAGGAGAACAATGCTAACCCAGGCATCTAAGTTCAAAGAGTGTGTGTCATTGTTAAAGTCTGAAAAGACAACCTGGTCCTCAGTATATCTTAGGATGCCCTTGAGGTTGCCTTCCAATGCTTGCTTCACCAACTTGATGATGTCAGCACATTTGGCAGTTTTATCCAGGGGGCAGGGCAGATCCATGAACAACACAGGGCAGATCCATGAACAACATCTGGGGATGGACACATGGAAGGCCATGCCAAAGACCTTCCTATTCAGCTCAGGAATGACCTTGCCCAGAGCCTTGACAGCATCTACAGAAGGCTCTGCGCCTACAGATGATGTTTTGGGCAGCCCTTCAGCCATCATGCCACAGCTTCCCAGAGGGGCCATCCACCATGCTTTGGGTGGCAATGATGGCATGGACTGTGATCATGAGTCCCCCCTATGATGTCAAAGTTGTCATGGGTACCTTGGGGGTTATGAGAGTCATGCAGTTGGTGACACAGGAGGCATTGCTGACCATCTTGAGGAAGTTGCCCTACTTCTCCTGATTCATACTTATTACAAACATGAGTGAGGAAATCTGCAGAAGAATTAGAGATGATGACCCCCTTAGATCCCAACATCAAGGGACCCTCAGTTTTCTCCAAGGTACTGAATACACCAGTGCATTTCACAGCATAGTCAGTATCAGCATCACCCCATTCAATAAGGGCAAGATCTCATTCCTGGAAAATGGAGATAGACTTTACTGTGCTGATAAGATTTCTGCTCTCAGCCTCAACTGTGCCTTTGAACTTGCCATGGGTTTAATCTTACTGGAACATATAGACCATGTAGTTGAGGCCAATGAAGGGGTCACTGATGTAATATCCACTTTTCCAGAGTTAAAAGCAGACCTGGTGCTCAAGTGCCGAATATAGCCCAAGCTATTTACTCTGACCTTCACCAGCCTATCTCAGAGTTGCAACTGGCACTGTTCAGGAGACAAGGCAGTCTATCAAACAGGAGGAGCCAAGAGCCCATGAGAGCTTTTTGAAGGAGAGATAGGTTCAATTATTCCATCACTCAGTCATCTAGCAAAATCGCTCAACAAATATTAATTGATCACCACCCTGACCATTAGGAACACATCATGAAAACTATCCTATATAATAAAACCCAAATATGCAAATCGACTGAATGGAGGAGTGAATGGTCGCTATGATGAGCACTGACCACCAGGGGGCAGACACTCAACGCAGAAGCTGCCCCTTGGTGGTCAGTGTGCTTCCACAGGGGGAGCACCGCTCAGCCAGAAGCCAGGCTCACAGCTCAAGGCTGGCGAGTGCAGTGGTGGTGGCGGGAGCTTCTCCCACCTCCACTGCAGGCTGGCAGTAAGGAACAAGGGGTCCCGTACTGTGAGAGGAATCTCCAGCTACCTAAGCCAGCATGTGGACACCCCCTGAGAGATTCCATACTGCGAGAGGGCACAGGCCAAGCTGAGGGACACCCCTCCCTACACCCCAGTGCACAAATCCATGCACTGGAACTCTGATAGATATAACTAAAGCCCTTATGGAGTTTAAAAATCTATCGCTTAGTTATCCCCATTTTCCATATGAGGAAAGTGAGGCTGAGAGATGGGAAGGGACTTGTTCAGGGGAAAGGGACAGAGCCATGGTTTTCATGGATCTTATTGATGCATGAGCAGGTGGGTTTCCACAGCTTCCTATGGTCTCCTTAGATCTGAGGATCAAATAAGCAACAATCCAAATCCTGATTGTGCTGCTTCCTGATGGATCGTATCGCCTCTCCTGCTGACCCCTGATTTCTTCACTGGGAAGCAAAGTGAGGGGCTATCTGGATTCTAAAGTCCCAAAGGGAGTACCACAGTGGAGGTCCAGAATGAGGAGGGAGCTGGGACCTTGATTGTGGGATGAGGGGCAGGTAGGCCCAGGAGGGAAAAGGGTCTTGGAGACTTTGGCTTGTGTGTTTTGTTTGAGGAGGAGTCTTAACATTCTGTGTGTAGGGAATCGGTGGTTGTAGAACTTATACAATATGAGGAAGGTTGGATGAGAGACTCAGGAGTGAGATGAGATTAGAAGAAATATGAACAAGAATGGGACTACCTGACTCTGGAAAGCTCAGTAACTCAAAGTAACCACACAGGCTGTTCTGATCATAAAAATTCCTAATTGAGTGGGTCATTGCAGGAAGTCACGTCCTAAGCCCTATATAATAGGTTAACTTTTACCTCGAGCAAGTCCTGCTCATTGTGTTTATGCTTCTGGAATAATAACATACTTTAAACGTCAAGACGACCCTAGCCGGTTTGGCTCAGTGGATAGAGAGCGTCGGCCTGAGGACTGAAGGGTCCCGGGTTCAATTCCGAACAAGGGCATGTACCTTAGTTGCGGGCACAACCCCAGTAGGGGGCGTGCAAGAGGCAGCTGATTGATGTTTCTATCTCTCTATCCCACTTCCTTCCTCTCTGTAAAAAATCAATAAAATATATTTAAAAATAAATAAATAAATGTCAAGATGGTATATATTTTTAGGTCTTTCGATGAAATATTTTGATACTGAGAGGACATGACTCCAACATGCCTCATTGTTGTTTTTATACCACAGAACTTCGCTGAAATATTCGTGTGAGATGTTAACTATCTTGCATCGCCTGTGCAAGAAACATGCATTCATCCATTTTGCTTTGTATCCACCCCTAGTGATATCGCAGCTTTACTTTTAAAAAATTCAGCAAGAGGACTAGCTGATGTCATTGCCAAGTATTTTATCTCCAGGCGTGTGTAAAGGAGCCAAGAGGCAAGGTCAGACATCCCAGCCAGAGTTAGTGCGACTGCCATGATTTCGTACTTTTAAAGCTTTCTGATTGAATGCTGATTTCAGGTGGCATGCTGGAGAGAGGTAAAGGTGGTGGAGCCTCATTGGGTGGGTGCCCCCAAATCCCAGACATTCCTTCAACTTGTATCTGATCCAGAGGCAGGATGACGCAGGGGAAGTCCTGGACTCCTGAGCCTGGGGGATCTGAGAGTTCCAGGTTCAGATCCCTAGGTTTGAGGGTGGCGGGAGGTTGGTGCTCAGACTTTCAGATTTGTGCATGAAGGGTCTGGGGGCTTAACTCCTTATGTGAGTCAAGTGTGCCTTGGGGACCAGACTCCTTGTTAGAAGGGGATTGGTCTGCAGTTAGAACTCCTGGGTTGGGAGGAAGATGTGGGCCCACAATCCTGGTTTTTAAGGAGGAGGGGACTGCAGGCACTAACCCCAGGTTTGGGAGAGGAGTATGTTAAAACTCGGAGTTCTGGAACTGAGGGAGGTGGGTCTTGGGGTCCAGGCTCCTGGATCTGAGACATGAGGGAGCTAAGGGTTTGAACTCCTGGGTCTGAGGGAGGAGAAGGCTGGGAGTCCAGACATCTAAACATGAGACAGAGCTCTTGGGGTCTAGACTCCAGGGTCTGAGAAATGAAGGGGTTGGGGAGCTTGAACTCTAGGGTTGGAGGGGGGAAAAAGGGGGAGGCTGGAGCCCTGGACACCATGAACTGAGGAATCAGGGCTTGGGTGCACAAAAGCCTATTTCTGAAGGAAAAAATGGGTGGTGGATTCCTGAAGGCTAAGACTTATGAGACCAAGGAAGAAGTGGCCAGGGCCTGAAATTTTGTATCTGTGGGTTTTTGTTTGTTTGTTTTGTTTTGTTTTGTTTTGGGGGTGGAGTTTTTTGCAGGAGGTGGGGTGGGAGGGGTATGTGAAGGGTATTGGTGGGTGCAAAATTTCTCCAATACCAGGAAAGATGGGGTATGGGGAACCAAAGGAGGCTCAAAATGGATAAAACACGAGGATAGGAAGGATCTATAGAAAATGTTGGCCACCGGGGAGATAAACAGGGAAAGATGGTTGAGAGGGGTGAGTCCGAACCTGGAGAAGATCCAGGCTGTGAGGTGTGATTATCCAGGGAGTCCAGGACGCTGGGTGTCTGGGACCCTCCCAGGCTCTGAGGAGCAGGTGCCCATCTATCTGGGTTCCCACTGCATCTTCCTCTCCCACCCCAGAGCCTGGAAACTCACTTGTGACAGGCCATTGTAGGGCCTTGGTGTCCTGTTTATGTGGCCGGCCTATCCTTCCTGAAAACCTCCTCCCTCTCTTCTGTTTTGTCACTGGGGAAATGCTCAGAATCACTCTCACATCCCTTTGAACACTTATGAAGTAGGCATTTCTCTCCTTCCTCCCAATACCTTTCTTTCTCTTTCTTTCTTTCTTTCTTTCTTTCTTTCTTCTTTCTTTCTTTCTTTCTTTCTTTCTTCTCCTTCTCCTTCCTCTTCCTCTTCCTCTTCCTCTTCTTCTTCTTCTTCTTCTTCTTCTTCTTCTTCTTCTTCTTCCTCTTTTCCTCCTCCTCCTCCTCCTCTTCCTCCTCCTCCTCCTCCTCCTCCTCCTCCTCCTCCTCCTCCTCCTCTCTTTCTCCTCATTCTCCTCCTTCTCCTCCTCCTCCTCTTCTTCCTCCTCCTCCATGCCTCTATCCCTCCCCCTCTCTCTCTTTTCTCCAATTTTATAAATGGCCTAGAGAATGTGAGAAACACATTACTGGACAAGTGAGTTCAATAGGCAGGGTGAGATTTCAAGGTCAGATACACTTTCCTTTTCTCTTTTTCTCTCCATAAGGTCTCCTTTTTCCAACCTTAGACCTTCAGTAGTTCCCACTTGTGTTTTTCAGGTTATAAAGTGCATCGGCACAGTGAGGAAAATGGGAAGAAGGAGATTCGGTTTGATCCATGCTCTTTACTCTGTGAATATTTCATTTTACTCAGCAAGGGCGACAGGCATCTACACATTTGTATGTTTTTATTTTCAGTCAATGTCAGATAGCCTGAACCTTATGGCATGGCACTAACAAGTCTGCGTCATTATTTCCTGAAGACATCTATCAGAATCCTGTCCTCAATTTGTTTATGGTTTACATAAACAATCCAATACTTTGGGACAAGTTCAGAGTTTCCATTGTTTTTCTATGACAATGTGTAGTGAATTCAAACCTTGTTTACATTTTGGATTTACTATTATTACTAGGTCAAAAGTGATGGATACATTTTTTTTAATTCAACTTGCTCAACTGCCTTCCATAAAAATTGTAGCAATTCACAGTTCTGGGTTGGAGAAGGTTGTGGTCTCACTACATCTTTACGAGCACTGAGGTTTTCATGTTTTGTGATTGGATTGTGGTTTTTTGCATATTGATTTGTTTACACACCTGGCACATTGTTGATGGTTAATATGACGTTGAAAAATGCTAAAGTCAATGATCAAATAGTATTTGACAAAGGAGGCAAGAGCAAACAATGGAGCAGAGATAGTCTCTTCCATATGGTGTTGGAAAATTGGACAGGTACATACAAAAAAATAAATTAGACCACCAATTTACACCACACACAAGAATAAACTCAAAATGGATAAAATATTGAAATGTAAGTCAGAAAACCATAAAAATCCCAGAAGAAACCATAGGCCATAAAATCACAGACATTTCTCGTAGCAATGTTTTTCCCGATATATCTCCTCAGGCAAAGGAAACTAAGGAGAAAAGAAACAAATGGGACTATATCAAACTAAAAAGCTCCTACACAGCAAAAGAAACCATCAGCAAAATGAAAAGATAATCCACTGAATGCAAGAACGTATTTTCCAAAGACTCCTCTGATCAGGGGCTAATTTCCAAGATGTAAACAATGTATACAACTCAACGCCAGGAGGACAGCCAACCCAACTGAAATACGGACAAAGGACCCGAATAGACATTTCTCCCAAGAGGTTACGCAGATGACCTACAGACATGAAAAAATGCTCCATGTCACTCATCATCCGAGAGATGCTACTTAAAACCACAGTGAGATATCACCTCCCACCTCCCAGAAGGGCTGCCATCAATAAATCAACAAACAGCAAGTGCTGGCCAGAATTCGGAGAAGAGAGAACCTAGTGCACTGCTGGTGGGGATGCAGACTGGGGCAGCCACTGTGGAAAACGTTGTGGAGTTTCCTAAAAAATAACATTAAAAATGGAACTGCCTTTTGACCAAGGAAGCCCATTTCTGGGAATATATCCTGAGAATCCCAAAACACTATTCTGGAACAATATACACACCCCTATGATCACTGCAGCATTATCTACAATTGCAAAGATCTGGAAACACCCCAAGTGCCCATCAGCAGATGAATGGATAAAAAAGCTGTGGTACATTTACAGAATGGAATACTACACAGCCATAAAAAGGGGGGAGCAATTTTATCTTTTTGCAGCAGCATGGATGCTATGTGAAATAAGCTGATCAGAGAACGACAAAAACAATATGATCTCACTTATCTTGGAATGTAATGAACAAAATAAACTGATGAGCAGACTAGAAACAGAAGCAAGGAAGAGACTGACAGCTGTCAGAGAGGAGGGGAGTTGAAGGACTGGATGAAAAAAGTTGAAGGTCTTAACAAAAAAAACATATATACATAACACATAGACATAGTAGTGTGATGAGAGCCAGAGGGAAAGGGAGTTGGGGGTACGTGGAGGTGAGCAGGAAGGGGGATAGGACAGAAAGACACTTTGCTTGGAGCCATGGGCTTACCATGCAGCATTCAGATGATGTGTTTTTGTTTTGTTTTGTTGTTTTAATATATTTTATTGGATTTTTACAGAGAGGAAGGGAAAGAGACAGAGAGCCAGAAACATTGGTGAGAGAGAAACATCAATCAGCTGCCTTCTGCACACCCCCTACTGAGGATGCACCCGCAACCAAGGTACGTGCCCCTGACTGGAATCGAACCTGGGACCCTTGAGTCTGCAGGCCAATGCTCCATCCACTGAGCCAAACCGGCTAGGGCCAGATGATGTTTTATTGAGTTGTATACTTGAAGCCTGTATGGTTTTGTGAACCATTGTCACCCCCAATAAATTCATTTTAAAAAAGAAAAAAAAGAAAAATGTTAAAGTCCAATATGATTTTATATATTTGATGCTTTATTTCTGTGAATTTCCTGTTCAGGTCATAGTAAGCGAGAGATGGGCGTACGGAGAGATTAGGAATATCTTCTTATGGTATCCTCTATCCATTCGATGTATTTGCATATTGCAGTGAAGACAACAGGGTTCAGGGATGGAGTCGAAGGTCCCCGGGACACGAGGCCTCGCAGGGCACCGTTGCACACCAGTGGTCCCCCTGAGTCACCCTGGGCAGGAGAGAGAGCAGATTAGTCTTGGCTTCAGAGCAACCAGAACCAAGGTCTCATACTCCCCATGGTGACCGGGTCTTGGTCCTGCCAGACCACAGCCTTTCACCCTGACCAATGGGAGGAAACTCATTGTCTCTGCGGACCAATGGGAGAGCAGGAATGAATGCGGTCATGCAGAGGACCAACCAGATTTTCTGGAGACATTGACTTGGCCAAGGGGACCAATCACAGGAAGGGGGCAGGGCTTCCCAGAAGTCAGAGCTTCATCTATTTTCCATCCTCAATGACCCTTTGCCCAGCCAGAGAGGGAGCTTTATCTCCAGGGAACCTGTACACTCCCTTACCCAGGAGTGGGGGGAAGAATAGTCCTGGAAACCAGGGGCAGGAACAGAGATCTAATTCACAGGGCCCAGCGCAAAATGCCAACCCCCATATTCAAATGCATGAATTTCACAACAGCAAGGGGAGTGCATTAGGGCAAGCGTGGGATGGTCCCAGGTGTGGGGCGGAGCTTTGTGTCCCAGAACATCTTGTACATTTATGAATCAGGCCCTCATTGTGGGGCAAGGGGGAATGCCATCACTATTCTTTAGGACACACAGTCCTGTTCCCTCTCTCTCTCCCCCCGCCCCTCTCTCTCTCTCTCTCTCCTTCTCTGTGTGTGTGTGTGTATGTCCAATCCTCATCAGAGAAAATGTACTGATTTTAGAGACAGGAAGGGAGAGAGAGAAACATCAATGTGAGAGAAAAACATTGATCGTTTGCCTCCCATAAGAGCTCTGGCTGGGTATAGAACCCTCAACCTTTTGCTAAGCTGGAAAATGCCCTTCTTTTAACATGCTCCATGCCCCTGCTGCTGAAAGCTGAGAGTGAAGATGTGAGCAAAGAGATTGGGGCTGGGGAGGGAGTCAGAGAGAGGTAGGGGAGAGAGAAGAAAACAAAGGAGGAAGGGGACAGAGATGCAGAAATGTTGTGGGTGCAGAAAGAGGCAGAGATGGAGAAAGGAAGATGACAGAGGCAGAACATTGAGAGAGGGAGAGGAGAGAGAGGGAGAGAGGGTGAGAAATGAAATGTGGTGTAAAGAGAGATGAGGGGAGGTGATTCTGAGGCGGAGAGGAAGATACAGAGATGGGGAAGGGGAAACAAAGCGGAGGGGGAGGGGTGGCTCCTTTGCCTGGAACCAGGGCAAGATACGAAGATAACAATCAAGCTATTCACTTCGGGGGCAACTCAGGGTTTGCAATGAGTGTTTTAATGCAGTCCCTTCAATATTAAGATGCCTATGAAAAATCCATGGCAAACAGGTTACCCCGACCTCAGACAAACACAGGGCTGGTGCCTTGCTGTGCTGGCCCAGATTAGAGCCAGAAGCGATGGAAAACCCAGTCGAAACAGATTGCTTTTTGCTGAAATTCCTGATATTTTGTTAATCATGGGATTTGATTTAATAGATTCTACGTTTACACATTTCATTGGAATATAATTTATCTCGGTCACTGAGTGCTTGGTGTTCCCTTAAAGTTTGTGTCTGTAGTCTCATGGTTTTTTTACTCCAGTTCCTCTCCTTCGACTGTGTGCCCGCCTCCAACTTCCAGGGGCTCCCACTCTGAGCCGGGCAGAGGACTGAGTAGAGAGGGTCAGAAAGGTGGGGTGTGCCCGGCCAAGTGTGGCTCAGCAGGTGAGCATAGACCTGGGAACCAACAGGTCACCACTTCAATTCCTGGTCAGGGGCACATGCCCTGGTTGCAGGCTCAGTCCCAATGTGGGGCGTGTAAGAGGCAGCTGATCAACGGTTCTCTCTCATCATTGATGTTCCTATCTCTCTTTCCATCCCTCTTCTTCTCTGAAATACACACACACACACACACACACACACACACACACATTTTAGAGGTCTGGTGCATGAATTTGTACATGAGTGGGGTCTGGCTAGCCTGGCCAGGGGGAGGGGACATGGGCAGTTAATCAGCCTGCCTGCTGGTCAAACTCCTGGTCGAGGGGACAATTTGCATATTAGTCTTTTATTATATAGGATATACACTGAGTGGCCAGATTATTATGCATTCAGAGATCATAATAATCTGGCCACTCAGTGTGTGTGTATGTGTGTACACAGTATATATGCTGTATATTTTATAATTCTTTTTAAAATATTGTTATTGATTTCAGAGAGGAAGGGAGAGAGATAGAGAGATAGAAACATCAACGATGAGAGAGAATCATTGATTGGCTGCCTCCTGCACATCCCCTACTTGGGGGGAAGGGATCAACCCCACAACCAGGCATGTGTCCTTGGCCGGAATCGAACCTGGGACCCTTTAGTCTGCAGACCAATGCTCTAATCACTGAGCCAAACTGGCTAGGGCAATAAAAAAAATTTTTTTTTAAAAAGAAGAAAACTGGGGCATGTGGGGATGTGAGGGAGAACCCAGCACCAGGGTCAGCCCCCGGGGTTCTGAATGGTAGGGAAGACAGGGCTCTGTGCTGAGAGGAAGCAGGACTGGGACAGGGAAGGGGCTGGCTCTCACCACATTGGCATTGGTGTTGCTGTTGTGGGTGCCAGCACAGACCATGTAATGCCTCTTCAGGTACAGGAAGTGCCTCCTGCAGTCCTCCAAGCGGATGATGGTGACATTTGTGCACATGAGCTCCGATGGATAGGTCTCTGGAGGAGGAGAGAGGGGATAGTCAGAGGCCTGGCCTGAAAGCCCACACCTGCTAACAGGACCCTGGGAGAGGAGAGTCAGAGGGACTCAATGCCATGACCATGAAAAGGACCTCATCCTCTGACTCTGGGTTCAAGGACGAAAGGGCCTTGCGTCTGTCTGAACTCCTGGGTCTGAAGAAGAAGAAGAGGACAAGGGGTCGACAATCCTGGCTTTGAAGGAGGAGGATTCAGGGCGTCTGAGGAATGAAGGTGGCTGGGGGTCTGGGCTCTTGTGTCAGACAGAGGAGGCAACTGGGGACCTGGACACTTGGGTCTGCAGGTGGAGGTCCCTGGGGCCAGTACTCCCGTGTTTGAGGGAGAACAGGCTAGAACCTGGACACACCTAAGCCTCTGGAGACACAATTGCGGGACAGAAGTCTGTGGTCTGAGTCAGGAGGTCACTAAGATCCTGGACTCCTGGGAGATGAAATGGCCTGGGGGCATGGCTTCCAGATCCGAGGAGAGGAGGCACCAGCAGCTGGGGCTCCTGGATCTGAGGGAGGAGGAAGCCAGGGTGTTGGGGCTCAGGTTCTGTGAAGGAGGGGGTTTGAGGCCTGGTGGACTATATCTCAGGTAGGAGAGGGAGCCTGGATTCCAGGTTCCTGGCCATGACTTGGGACATGGTTGGGTGTCTAGACGCCTTGGTTTATGGGAGGAAGGACACAAGGCCTCCTGTGTCTGAGAGAAGAGAATGATGGGGCCAGGGATGATGGGCCCCAGGGGTTGTCTCACCAAAAGGGCTGCCAGTGGTGCTGCCCCAGCCAGAAACCATGCACGTGGTCCCAGGGCTTGTGCATTTGGAAGAAATGGCCATTGTCCTCACAGTTGGTGACAGCGTGGCCGGGCGACTCAGCTTCACAAGCATGATGTCATGCACCTTTTTGGCGCTGTCAAACTGGGGGTGGACAAAGGACTCCGTGGCCCTGATCACCTGGGCGTTGGGGTCATTCAACACATCGCTGCCCAATTGCACGTTGTAGGCACTGCAACCAGGGAGAGACACATGCTGTAGACCCAGAGGGAGACGGGGGGGTGGGGGGGAGGACAGACAGCCCTAGGAAGACAGGGACACACATAGACATAGAAAGGAACCCAACGTGAAAGGAGGACAGAGACTCAGAATGTGTGTGGGGAGGGTAGAGGGGCAGGGGCCCAGAAAGAGAGGGAGACACAGACGAAGGGAGAAGCAGAAACAGAGAAGCAGAAGGAGAGACTCGATCCTGGGGCTCCCGGGCACCTACAGTTGTCGGCAGTGGCCCACAGTGAGCACCCACTGCGCGTGGATCAGCACCCCTGCACACTGCGTGTCCCTGCCGCGCATCAAGGCCACCTGCCAGGGATGGGAGCCTCTTGGACATCCAGCTCCATTCACAATCCTTTCCCCGTTGCTGTGGGCTGGATGGAGACATGGAGAAAGCATAGGTAGCAGACATCACAGCAAGACTGAGGTCACAGCAGAGAGATGCCCAGAGATGTGATGGAGAGAGACAGACAGACAGACAGACAGAGCGGTGTGGAGAAGGGCAGAGGCAGCTGCAGACGGAGATGGAGAGAGACGGGGGGCCTGCAAAGAAGCCCAGGGCAGCAGCTGGTTTGGAGGCAACCCCGGCATCTGATGAGAGACACGGAGGGCAGGGAGCAGCCTGGAGGGCACTCAGCACCCCGGAGTCAGGAGGGAGCAGGAAGGAAGGGGCCACAGCCCAGGGGTTGAGTCTACATGGGAGGAGGCTGCTGCAGGGGAGGGTCCTGTCTCGGTTCCTTGGAGGCAGGGAGCCCTGGAGAGGGGAGGTGGGGGACTGTGAGGCCCAGGGGCAAGTCAGGACTCCCAGGCTGGTCCTCACCTGCTGGTCCAGCAGATCCCAGGGCTGAAGACAGCAGTAGGAGCAGCAGGGACTGGAGCAGGGGGGCTGCCATGTGTCCTGTCTAAGCCTCTGTGGCTGCCACAAAGGAAGGGCCTCTTCTGCTGCGGCTGGACAGACAGAGTTCAGGAAGCCGGACAGGGAACGCCCACTGCTCATGGGTCAGCATCCTGGTCCTTAACCCTTTCCCTCCTCAGACCCAGGATTCCTAGTCTCTACCCATGTCCTCCCTCAGACCCAGTGCAAAAAAGTCCCCTTCCTCACACTCAGATGTCCAGGCCCCACACACTCTTGCACTCGGACCCCTAGAGATTCTGGCTTTCCACCTCTCCACATCCATAATTCAGCATCTCCAATTCCTTTTAGGTGGAAAGATTTAAAAAAAAATCCCAAACCCCACTCCCTCATCTATCTGTGACTACCAGGAGTTCAGGCTTCTCCTCCTCTCTCTGTAGGAGCAGGAGTCAGCTGCCCGCCCAGGCTCAATTGCCCGCCCTACAAGAGATTCCTCCTCACCTGACTCCTCCTCACCTAACTCCTCCTCACCTGGAGTTCCTCGGAGCTGGGCTCAGGCTGTGCTGGGAGCCAACAGCATCCACTTCTGTGCAGGTTGGCTCTTTTATAACACACCAGTGCCCCGTCTCGTCCCCCCCCCCCCCCCGCCCCAACCCTCAGGGTCCTAGTGCGCAGGTGCGCTCGCCTCAGAGACAACCCTACCCGCATCTGTTCTTATCTAAAACTCCTCAAGCAGCCAAAGCAACAGGTCAGCACTCGACTTCCACGTGCATGACTGGACCCCTCACTCTACCTCCTCCTACATTTTACCTCTACCCGCACCACTGGGCCCTAATTCTACACCCATCCTCACTAACCAGGACAGGTAAAGGCACGTCTGGGAGCCGGAGTCATGGACCTGCACAGCTCAGAATTGGAATTCACCCTGGGGTCACTTCTGTGGTCAATTTTCTTGCCTTTCACCCTCTCCCAATCTCAGGGGGTGACCTGGACTCTAAGCAACCGGTGGGAAGTTTTCCAGGCTGAATCCTAGACGTGTCTTTGAGTCTGAACCAAAAACACCAACCCTTACATAAGGGTATGAATTAAAAAGAGAAGGTTTTTTTTCCCCAACCTCATTCATGAAATGCTTGCTGTTATCTCTGACTCTATGTCTCGTATTACACATAGATTTCTACACATACTATGTATTTGTAACAAAAAAATGACTGTAGTAAGTATTCACTAATGTTAAATTTTATTTACTCCCAATCAAATATCCTGAACATTTTCCCCTGGCCACATTTGCATTATTTCTTTTTTTTTTCTTAAATTTTTTTTTCTATCCATATTTTTAAAAATATATTTTACTGATTTTTTACAGAGAGGAAGGGAGAGAGAGAGAGAGTTAGAAACATCAATAATAGAGAAACATCAATCAGCTGCCTCCTGCACATCTCCTACTGGGGATGTGTCCACAACTAAGGTACATGCCCTTGACCGGAATCGAACCTGGATCCTTGAGTCCAAAGGCTGACGTTCTATCAACTGATCCAAACCGGTTTTGGAACATTATTTCTTTTATATTGATACTGTTGTGTAATGCTTCACACTGGGGCAATGTGATTTATTTCACATTGACGTACATTTGAATATTTGTCATTATAATACAATTTCTCCACACGATCGTCTTTGCTCATTGCATTCATTCAAGATCGGGACCCGGTGAGCCCTGACTCTGAGCCAGAACTATCCTGGCCCTTCAGGACACAGCACCCACAAAAGAGCAACCCTGTTTTCCACCCAAGTTCTTGTTCCAGTGGGTGGGGATCTTCAGCAGAAAAAATAAGAACTTTAAGTAGTTTATTAGGGGGCAGTAGGTGCTGTGGAGGAAAGTAAGAAGAGGAGGGATAGGAAACTATTGGGTTTCTCTGTCTGAAGCAACAGTGTTAGATGAGGCCATTAGAAGACTCCACGTGAAGAGGACATTTGAGCAAGATCTTGAAGGATGTGGTGGATCCATCATGTGGCTACCTGGGAACCGTGAGTGAGTTCCCGACAGCGTGAACATGCAGGTGAGACTGCATGAGGCACCCCAATGTGCCTAGGGCAGTGGTTGGCAAAGTCATTAGTTAACAGAGCCAAATATCAACAGTACGATGATTGAAATTTTTTTTGAGAGCCAAAATTTTTAAACTTCAACTTCTTCTAATGCCACTTCTTCAAAATAGACTCGCCCAGGCCGTGGTATTTTGTGGAAGAGCCGCACTTAAGGGGCTAAAGAGCCGCACTCAAGGGGTTAAAGAGCCGCATGTGGCTCACGAGCCGTGGTTTACTGACCACTGCCCCAGTGGGAAGCTGTTTTGACTGGAGCAGAATGAGTCAAAGGGAGAAGGATAGGCAATGGAATCAGCGACATTATGCGACTCGCACACACAGGATTGAGGACTAAAGGGAGGAGTTTGGTTTGACTTTGAGCAAGATGGGAACCATTGTTGGATTATTACCAGACACCCAACTTCTTCTAATAGTGCAATTGACCTCCCCACACACACACACACACACTTCTAAATCAGTCCCCAAAATATGACTCATTCATCACCTGAGCCCAGTCCTGACCTCTAACCCAATTCTACCTCTGGCCCATAATTGGTCCCATAATAGACATTGTTGTTGCTTACCCAAGCATTCACTCCTTCTGTCATTGATTTCATTTGGAGAGCCTGCTGTCCTCATGTGACCACAACTGAACTTGATTGCACCAAGCAGGGGAGCCCATGTCTGCAGTCCAGGGATTGTGTAGAAATGGACGTGGGGTGTGGTTCTGGCCAGTGAGGAGTGAGGGAGAGACCACGGGGTTACTTCTGGGAACAGCTCTCTTCTTTCCAAAGCAAGAAACGAGAAGAGTTCTCTTTCCCTCTGTTAGTGTCCCTCATAGATGTGAATTCTGGAAGTAAGGCAGCCCTCCGGGAACAGTGGAGAGAAGTGGCCATTAAACAAAGCCATCGTCGTGTAGATGGACAAACAGAGAGATGGAGATAGGATTTTTAAAAAATATTTTTTTAGTGATTTTTTTACAGAGAGGAAGGGAGAGGGATAGAGAGTTGGAAACATTGATGAGAGAGAGAAAAACATTGGCTGCCTCTTGCACACTCCCTGCTGGGGATGTGCCCACAACCAAGGTACATGCCCTTGACTGGAACTGAACCTGGAACCCTTCAGTCCACAGGCCGATGCTCTATCCACTGAGCCAAACCAGTCAGGGCAAGATAGGGTCTTTGATGAGGTTGCTGAGCTGGTGAATAAATGCTCCCTGGAACCCTTCATCTCATATCCTATTTAGGTTTCCCTCTGGTTTGGAGGTTTTTTAACAATATTTTTATTTTTATTTTTTTTTTGACAGTTAAAATTTTTTTTGCCTTTTTTTAAAATATATTTTAATCGATTTTTTTTGCAGTATAACTTATAATTAATAGTAGTACATGTTTTCTTTTCTCCCTCCCCCTTATCCTCCCCCCAGCCTCCTCTACCCCCCAGCACATATCCCCACCTTCCCCCCTCCCCGCCCCAGTGTCTTTCGTTCATTGGTTATGCTCATATGCATGCATACAAGTCCTTCAGTTGATCTCCCCACCGCATCCACCTCCCATCCACCCAAGCCTTCCCCTGTAGCTTGACAGCCTGTTCAAGGCCACCCTGCCTCTATATCAATCACTCTCCCCTGTTTCTTTTCTTCAAAAATATCTTGCCTCTGCATACTAGAAATAAATGTATAAGAACAAAAATTGTTTCAGTCTCAGTTTCAATGTCCAACTGTTCTGAGTCCCAGTTTCAATGTCAAATAGTTCTTTATGTGTACATGTCAGCAACGATATCCAGATGGTGGACACATCGTGGCAATGCAAGATCCATCCTCTCTGGTTTGGTCCTGGGCTGCCTGCAGACATGCACAGCTGCCTACTGCTAGCATGGCAAGGTGTCGTCAGTGTCCCCCATCTCTGGACCATCCTCGTGACTGGAACAGATCCATCAGTTCCTCACAGTCGCAGGAACCCACATGGTCTTGGAATTGTTCTCTGAAAACACACAAACACATTCTCGACCAAAAGTTAACAAAGGGATCCTCTATGCAAAATAGACTTAAGATTCTTTTTAATTTTTGCCTAAATGATTTTCCTTTGGCTTATTTTGACACCATGTGTGTTTTTTCATTTTTAACAATATTTTTAAATTGATTTCAGAGAGGAGGGAGAGGAAGAGAGAAACAGAAACAATGATGAGAGAGAATCATTGATTGGCTGCCTCCTGCACATCCCCCACTGGGGATCGAGCCCACAACCCAGGCATGTGCCCTGACTGGGAATCCAACTGTGATCTCTTGGTTTAGAGGTCTATGCTCAATCATGGAGCCACACTGGGTGAGTTGGCATGGAGGGGTGTTTTTGTTTGTTTGTCTGTTTCTATAACCAAACTCTTTCTTATTTGGGGCTCCATATTTACTCAAAGTCTCAGGTAAGACATCAAATCCAACCCCAAACTATGAATGTAAATTTAATTCAAGTTAGAATCCCTATGTGGAATTCAAATTAATCAGCAAACCTAACTCTACTTCCTATGGTAGCTCTTTCTTCAGCCCTTTTCCTACAACCTCTTTCAGACCCAATCCTTTATACACTTAGAAAATATGTATGGAAATCAGTGATACCCCAGATGGGGCTGGGTGCTAAGGATATAGTGGTGCTCAGTCCTGGACACAAAGAATTCCTTTTGACCCAGTGATCCCACATCTAGGAACATATCCCAAGAAACTAGAAACACGAATCAGAAAGGATATATGCACCCCTATGTTCATAGCAACACAATTCACCATAGCTAAGATTTAGAAACAGCCTAAGTGCCCATCAGCAGATGAGTGGATTAAAGAACTGTGATACATCTACACAATGAAGTACTACGCTGCGGTAAAAAAAAAAAAAAAAAAAAAAAAAAGGAGTTCTTACCATTTGCAACAACATGGATGGAGATGGAGAGCATTATGCTAAGGGAAATAAGCCAAGCAGAGAAAGACAAATATCACATGATCTCACTTATTTGTGGAATATAATGAACAAAACAAGCTGATGAACAAAAATAGATCCAGAGACAGAGAAACATCAATCAGAACATCAAACCTCAGGGAAAGTAGGGGACAATGGGGGTAAGGGGAAGAGATCAACCAAAGGACTTATATGCATGCATATAAGCCTAACCAATGGACATAAGCATGAATGGGCGGTGGGGAGTAATGGGGGAATAAGGACACATATGTAATACCTTAATCAATAAATTTTTTTAAAATGAATTCCTTCCTTCAAGGAACTAACAGCCAAGTGTAAAAGGAAAAATAATCAATTCACTGATATGCAAATGTAAATGTGTAAATTTACAGGCTCTTCAAGCAAGCTCTGACGTAAATGTGCAAAGGATGGTGAAAGCACTTCCGGGGGCTTGGGGTTTGCATCAGGAAGTAACAAATAGTGAGTGTAGCTAGAACAATAAGCATACACTAGAAAAAATGTAAAGAATTTGCAGGGCATCATGTAGGGAAAACAGCAGGTGCAAAGATCTGAGATGGAGTGCGAATGCGAAAGGAGCTCAGAGGACAGAGGTTGTACGGAGCCAGAGAATGGAGGACCTGGTAGGTCCTGGTGAGTTGGACTTTATGTTGTGGGTGATGATGGACAACTAGGACTTGGTTCAGAGGAGTCATGGATAACATTGGTCTTTTCAAAATGTCTATCTGCTCTATGAAGGAAGATAAGAAGTGGATGTGGAGCCAGAAAGGGACCATTGCTATTTTACAAATGTGAGATGGTGGGGACTAAGATAAGGCCATTTGGGAGATGGAGATGGTGAAAATGTGGCATCCCTGGATGGGCACCAAAATGTGGGAACCCCTTTCACATCCCACGTGATTCAGGGTCCCCAGTTCAGGGTTCAGGTTTCTGGAAAAGGCCACACACAAATGAATAAAGAGACTTAGAAATATATTAATTTGGGAAATGGGGGCCAGGTGGTAGTCCAACTCTAGTGGAAGAACTACTAACCGCTTTGGCTTTACCATTCCTTTTATTAAGATTAAAATCATAAGACACACCTGTCTCCCTCAGCCAGGAAACACCAGTAAATGCCAATCAATGAATCTTCTTAGGACTAACAGGTGGGGGCTGCTTCAACCACCAACATCCCAGTAACCAGGTCGGACCCCTCAGAGCAATCAAGGTTGACCAGCCCTCCAAACTCCCTGTCCACAGCTCTCTACCATCAAAACAATGATTGGCTTCCGGCAGTGATAAGTAGATGAATTCAAGATGCATTCAGGAGGGAAAGTCAACAGGCCACTGCGATGTTTTGAATGGAAGTTGTGGTGAGGAAGATGGAGATGTTAGGGCTTCATGGTCTCTTGCTTGGTGGACACGGTGCCATTCAATGAGAAGACATGGCCAGGTCTGATCAAGACCTCATGAGAGGATGAGAAACACTGAAATCCCTGGTTTCAACCTCAATTTCAAGTTTAGTCTTTACTTAGAAAAACTCTCAACTCCATTTTTTTACACAAGCCAGAGTCTTAACCTGCAACCTCAATGCTACTCAGTCCTAACCCTCAGTATTTCTTTATCCTTGACCAAGTCCAATTTACACCTCAACATGGCACCTTCTTCCTGACCAAGGTCCTGATTACAAATGTCAACTCAAGCTCCATCACGCACATCAAGCAATTTGACCATGATTCTTGACTTGAACCCTGAACCCCTGAACATAAGTCAAACTCAACCTTGACCCAAACACTAGGTGTCACCATTGTGTCAATTCCAAATCTGATCTCAGGTGCATCTCGAACCTTAGCCAGCACTCCTCACATTCCAGGAAGTCCACATGGACATCCTTCTAGTAGAATCATCTCCAATTTACATTTGACACCCATCCTAACTCTCTGGCCCAAATGCCAGACCTATTCTCATTGCGAACCCAATTTCCACATCATTTTCTTTCTTTTTTTAAAAAAAATATATTTCATGTTTGTTTGTTTGTTTACAAAGAGAAAGAGAGAAGGATAGAGAGTTAGAAACACCAATCAGCTGCCTCCTGCACACCCACTACTAGGGATGTGCTCCCAACCAAGGTACATGCCCTTGACTGGAATCGAACCTGGGACCCTTCAGTCCGCAGGCCAATGTTCTATCCACTGAGCCAAACCAGTAGGGCTCAACATCATTTTCATGCCCAACTCTTACCCCCAAACGGTTCATCACCTCAATATGCTACTTTCACAGAACTCTAACATAAAGTCTACAAACTAACAACATCCTCACATTGATCCTATACTGACTAAATAAAGCCAAGCTACATTCCCAGACCCACCTCTGAAGACCTTTCTAGCCTCTTAGGTGGACCCATCCCTTCTCTGCTTCCGCCAGTTTGAATGGGGCTCTGACACCTCTACCCAAATGCTCCCTGAGTACGTGGGTCCGTCCAGCTTTTTTTCACACCTTGTGCTCTGATCCTCTGCCTGACTCCACAGTCCACACTTCTATTCCTGAAGTTCTTCTTCACCTCGGACAAGCCTCTTTCTTCCTTCCTTTCTTTCTTTCTTTCTTTCTTTCTTTCTTTCTTTCTTTCTTTCTTTCTTTCTTTCATCTGCCACACTAATTTTCAATATTAGAAATTAATCTCTCTGTGCACAGACACATGAACAGGATGTCTGAGTGTCCTGCAAGAAATCCTGACCAATAATAGAAGAGGATGGTGTTGTTTGGGGAGTGGGCCGTGAGCACGGAGGCCTTCAAGAAACTGATCATAAGAGCAGGCAACTGTGTCCTCACAATCTACACTCAGTATTATTTTGTATTAGTTTCTGGTGTCCCTTTCGTTTTGAATCACACCTCTGCTTATTCCAGGAATGTGAATGTCTGAGTTGAGCCTCAATGCGTATAGATACTGAAAGAAGACATGAGATTTCTGTATTAAAGGCAAAGGACTTTATTCCTCACAGCACAGCAGGCAGCATGAACATTCTGGTTGCACGTTTTCCTTGCAAACACCACCTTCCCCTCAACCCCCAATCCAATTTCAATTGGGGTGGTGCAGAAAGGGCCAGGTGAACATTAACATGCATGGGTTTGCCTCACACATGAGAAAGCCTGACTATAAAAATACTCAATTTATACAAGACACTACTCGCAAACCTGCTTCGAACTTTGAAGACATTCTCTGTATTTCCCTGCACAGCAAATAAGGCTGTCTAGTGTCCCAGAGAGTGGCACTGAACCTATCTTCCTAGGGACACTTTTATACAACATTCTCTCTCTCTCTCTCTCTCTCTCTCTCTCTCTCTATATATATATATATATATATATATATATATATATATATATACATATATATATCTTTTTTTTTTTCAAATTAACCAGCAAACCTATCAGCTGCCTCCTACACACCCTCTGCTCAGGATGTGACCTCAACCAAGGTACATGCTCTTGACTGGAATCAAACCTGGGACCCTTCAGTCCGCAGGTGCTGACGCTCTGTCCACTGAGCCAAACCAGTCAGGGTGTGATAGGGTCTTTGATGAGGTTGCTGAGCTGATGAATGAATGCTCCATGGAATCCCTTCATCTCATATCAGGTTTCCCTCTGGTTGGGAGGGTTTTTTTAAACAATATATTTTATAATGTAACAATATAGTTTATAATGCCATCCATGACCCGGGATTATATATATTTTTTATTGATTTCAGAGAGAAGGAAGAGGGGGAAATAGAAACAATGATGAGAGAGAATCATTGATTGGCTGCCTCCTGCATGTCCCCACTGAGGATCAAGCCCACAACCCAGGCATGTGCTCTGACTGGGAATCCTACTGTGACCTCCCCTGTCTTGGACACAATCTGTCCATGCTTCTGTCCATAGGCATGCACATACACGAGGAACCCTTGGAGAATTGTCTCCCAACAACACCCAACACTCACGTTTTGAGGGTATCAGCTGCTTGAACAATTTCCCCCTGAATAAACACATCACTTGTCCCAACATTGGTTAATCTGAAAAACAGCTGGGACTAAATTCACTCAATTTATCTCCAGCAACATTCAATTAAGAATAGTATCGACAGGATATTAAATATCAGCATGAGGCTAGCCTGCTTTACTCACCAGCACTACGCCTGTGTGGTTCCTATATTCAGCCATTGAAGAAATCCATTGCTCATTAAGCGCTACCTTAGAAACACAAGTGGCTTCTTGCGTGAAGTGTTTTAGGAAGATGAGTGAATAAACAACTGAGCACTATGAAAAAAATATATAATAAACATATTTCTGATAACATTAGGGGACTTTCTATTCTCTTTAAAAATATTTTTATTGATGTCAGAGAAAAAGGGAGAAGGAGAGAGAGACAGAAACATCAATGATCATTGATCCCACCCCTTACTGGGGATCAAGCCCGCAACCCAGGCATGTACCCTTGACTGGAATCGAACCCGGGACCCTCCAGTCCCCAGGTTGTTCTATCCACTGAGCCAAACTAGCTAGGGCAGGACTTTCTATTCTTTGTCCACACAAAGCAGAGTCTACAGGCATTGGAGTCACAGCTGATAAGCAGAAGGGAGCTGACAATTGGAAAACACACAGAAATTAGGGCAGAAGTGTTCGCCAACCATGACCCGGGATTATATATAAGATAAATATCACATGATCTCACTCATTTATGGAATATAACAAACAACATAAACTGATCAACAAAAATAGATCCAGAGTCAGAGAAACATCAATCAGAGCATCAAACATCAGAGGGAAGGTAGGGGAGGTGTAAGAGGGAGAGATCAACCAAAGGACTTGTATGCATGCATATAAGCCTGACCAATGGACACAGACACCAAGGGGGTGAAGATATGCATGGGGGGGCGATAGGAGGATAATGGGGAAATAAGTACACATATGTAACACCTTAATCAATAAAGAAAAATTAAAAAAATTTTTTAAATGACCAATTCAAATGTTGAAGGTAGAAGAAAGGTATAAAAAGACACAAAGGTGCTCACCAGCACAAGGATGTCCTGGGTGGCTCTGGACTCAGCAGAGGATCTTGAGAGATATTCTTCTGTGAATGTGTTGAGTCCTCTGCTTGTGTCCGTACAGGATGAGAGCCAGGGAGCAGCTGTCCCGGACCATGAGCAGAGAAAATGAAAGTTCAGAGAATACTAATATTGCTGCAAACAGTGGACCTGTGATGGTCTCCTGCCCAGAAGCAGGACAGTATCCAAAATCCCATTTCTTTGTGGTGTTTTGAACACTCCATTTCCCAAAAACATACAAGGCATATGTAAGAAAAATAAAATTTACTATCATGTACATGACCCAGCAGGTTAGAGACAAAGTCAATGTACTTGGGAGCTTTATTATTATTATTACTAGAGGCCCAGTGCATGAAATTCGGGTAGGGTCCCTAGGCCTGGCTGGTGATCAGGGCTGATCTGTAGGGTTACTGGTGGGGTGATGGGGGACCTGCTGGCACCTGCCATGGCTGGCCTGACTGCTGCTGCTGGTTGTCTCCCTCTGTGAGGCAACCAGTGGAGCTATTGGGGGCCTTTGCTGGCACCCACATTGGGGGGCCTGAGGCCTGTGGGTTGGGGGCATATCCTGCATTGAGTGTCTGCCCCTTCAAGATCAGTGCACATCATAGCGACCATCATTCCACCAGTCGTTTGGTTGATTTGCATATTAGGCTTTTATTATATAGGATTATTACATATATTTTTATTGCTGATAGTATTATAGGTATCTCCCATTTTCCCCTCCCCTTTATCCCCCTTCTCTCAGCTCCTACCCACCCCCTCAAGCTCTTTACCACCGTATTGAATCCTTCCAACAGGAGTTCATGGGCTGATGAGGATGGTGTGGCAGAGCTCCTTGTACTGGAAACAATTTGTGTGTGTGTGTTGAGTTGTGGGGGCTGTGGGAGTGGGTTTCTTTAATGAGAACTAGGTCATAACTTTGTCATTTCACTACATGATCAATGTATCTCGTGCTGATCATGAACTATTTTCTTATTCTAAGACCGCAGAACTATTTTTTTTCAAAACTTTTGTAATTTCTCTTTGATATTTACATGAGTAATGCATTCAGAATTTCTCCTAAGGTGTAGGTACGACTGAGTGTTACCAGATGGGGACCAGTCTCGGAGTGGGTTTGCCTTGGTCTGGCTGGTAGTATGTGGGTTCTTGGTGCAGGAAAGATTTCACAATACAAGTCCAGGCGAATATATATATATATATATATATATATATATATATATATATATATTTGATTTTTTACAGAGAGGAAGTGAGAGGAATAGGGAGTTAGAAACACCGATGAGATAGAAAAATTGATCAGGTGCCTCCCACACACCTCCTACTGGAGATTGGTCTGCAACTAAGGTACATGCCCTTGACCAGAATTGAACCTGGGACCTTTCAGTCCACAGGCCAAGGCTCTATCCACTGAGCAACACCGGTTAGGACCCAGGTAATTTTTTTTAAAAATCCTCATGCAAGGATAGGTTTATTGATTTTAGAGAGAGGAATGAAGAGAGAGAGAGAGAGAGAGAGAGAGAGAGAGAGAGAGAGAGAGAGAGAGAGAGAGATTGAGAAAGAAACATCGATTGGTTGCCTCATGCACATACCCTGACCCGGGGATCAAACCCAAAACATAGGTGTGTGTCCTGATGGAGAATCGAACCTGCAAATTTTTGATGTACAGGATGACACTCCAACCACCTGAACCACCTGGCCAGGGCAGTGCATGTGTTTTGAGAGCACATTTATTACAGCTGGGGACAGTGAAACAAAGGAAGGACTTAGGATCGAAGAAACAGCAGGAGAGCACCCAGGTGGGACTCTGCTTCGGCTCTCTGGATGCCTTTCGGTGGAAAGAATTGGACCATGTTGGGCTGTGTGAACTCACTAGGAACTTAAAGACACAGTGACAGAATGAGCCTAAGTGGGCTGCTGTCAGCTCACTGGAAAGTCAGGGGAAAAAGGAGACTTTGAAGGCAGGGTCAGAGGGTTAGTCTGGGATGAGCTGCTGTTGCCCACTGGCTCCCCTGGTTGCAAGTCTCGAGGGGCCCTTAGAGCTTAGGAGAAAGAGCAGAGGTATACTCCTGAGGGATAAAGGGGTAGGCATGCTCCAAAGAGAGAGCCAGCTGGGTCCCTTGTCTTGAGGGTTTTTTTTTAAAATCTCTCTTCTGCAGCCGAAACCGGTTTGGCTCAGTGGATAGAGCGTCAGCCTGCGGACTGAAAGGTCCCGGGTTTGATTCCGGTCAAGGCATGTACCTTGGCTGCGGGTACATCCCCAGTAGGATGTGTGCAAGAGGCAGCTGATCGATGTTTCTCTCTCATCGGTGTTTCTGACTTTCTATCCCTCTCCCTTCCTCTCTGTAATAAATCAATAAAAAAAGATACATATTTATTATTTTAAAATTTTTAAATAAATAAATAAATAAAAATCTCTCTTCTGCAGACAGGAATCCTAGGGGAGGTTCCAAAGAGGGTCTTAACAGAATATTAATCAGCCTTCCAGGAGTGTCCTTCAATATGTTCACTCATAAAAATGTGTGTATAGAGGAAGAGTCAGTTTAATTTTTTTAATATATCTTTATTGATCTCAGAGAGGAAGTAGAAGAAGAGTTAGAATCAATGATGAGAGAGGATTAATGACCGGCTGCCTCTTGCATGCCCCACACTGGGGGCCAAGCCCACAATCCCCAGGCACGGTGCTATGACCAGGATTCGACGGTCACCCGTGGAGCCAAGTGGGCCAGGCAGTTTTATTTGTAAAGAGTGCCATGCAAAAATAAAAAGGATCCTAACTCAATTTTATAGAAAAGATTCTTTTATTAACTTTTGGTCGAGAATATGTTTGTATATTTTCAGAAAACAACTCCAAGACCATGTGGACTCCTGCAACAGATAGGAATTGACAGGTCTGCTCCAACCACGAAGACAAGAGGAGAAACAGTCCAGAGATGGAAGATGCTGACGACGCCTTGCCATGCTAGCAGTCAGCAGCTGTGCGTCGCTGCAGATGTACACATCTGGAACTGTTTGACATTGGAACTGGGACTCAGAACTGTTGGTCATTGAAATTGAGACTCAAACACTTTTCATTATTATATGTTTATTTCTAGTCTGCAGAGGCAAGATTTGTTAAAGAAAAGAAACGAGGGGAAAATAGATACAGAGGCAAAGAAGCATGGAACAGATTGTCAAACTACAGTGGGAAGGCAAGGGAAGTTGGGGGGGGTGGGCTGTAAGAGATCAACCGAAGGACTTATATGCATGCATATAAGCATAACCAATGGATAAAAGACACTGGGGAAGGGGGATACAGGTGAGGGTATGTACTGGGGGTTAGGGGAGGCTGGGGGGAGGTCAAATGAGGGGAAAAGGAGATATATGTACTACTATTTGTAATACTTTAAACAATAAAAATTATATATATATATATATATATATATATATATATATATATATATATATATATATATATATATATATAAAGAATGCCATTGAAGAGGGCCTGGGGCCGAGGCAGGTCTGACCTAAGATGGTCTGGAATGTGAGAGTCAGACAGGCAGGGGCCTGAATCCTGGCTTAGGGCTCCCTCGTGAATCATGCCTCTCTGAGGTGAACCCCAATTTCTTCACTGTGAAGCAAGGTGAGAGGCTACCTGGACTCCAAAGTCCCAGAAAGAGTGTGTCGATGAGTGCCTGGACTTTTTTCCAAAATGAGGAGGAGCTGGGATCTTGACTATGGTCCTGGGACAGGGACCACCTGGGTCTGGACTCCTGGGTCTGAGGGATGGGGGTCTGGGAGACTTGTCTTCTCTCTATGTTTTATGGGAGTGGGTGTCTTCACCAGCTTTGTGCAGGGAATCCATTGCTGCAGAATTCTACAGGAAGGAGAAGAGTGGGAAAAGTAGACGACCTGGCATTTTCAAGTGCGAGACAGACAAGGAGAAATGTGAACATGCCCTGACCAGTTTGGCTCAGTGGATAGAGCATCGGCCTGCAGACTGAAGGGTTGTCCCAGGTTCGATTCCAATCAAGGGCATGTATGTACCTTGGACGTGGGCACACTCCCAGTAGGGGGTATGCAGGAGGCAGCTGATGGATGTTTCTCTCTCATTAATGTTTCTAACTCTCTATCCCTCTCCCTTCCTCTCTGTAAAAAAAAAAGCCATAAAACATATATTTATTTATTTATTTATTTATTTTATTGTTTAAAGTATTACAAATAGTAGTACATAAGTTTCCTTCCCCCCCCTATTCACCTCCCCCCGGCCTCCCCTATCCCCCAGTACATACCCTCACCTGCCCGCCCCCGCCCCAGTGTCTTGTATCCATTAGTTATGCTTATATGCATGCATACAAGTCCTTTGGTTGATCTCCCACAGCCCCTACCCCCTACCCTCTCCTGCCTTCCCACAGTAGTTTGACAGTCTGTTCAATGCTTCTTTGCCTCTGTATCTATTCCCACCCCCCGTTTCTTTTCTTTAAAAAATATTGCATCCACATACTAGAAATAAACATATAAGAACAAAAAATGTTTGAGTCTCAATTTCAATATCCAAGAGTTCTGAGTCCCAGGGTTTTTTTTTTTTTTAATATATTTTATTGATTTTTTACAGAGCGGAAGTAGAGGGATAGAAAGTCAGAAACATCGATGAGAGAGACATCGATCAGCTGCCTCTTGCACGCCCCCTACTGGGGATGTGCCCGCAGCCAAGGTACATGCCCTTGACCAGAATCGAACCCGGGACCATTCAGTCCGCAGTCCCACGCTCTATCCACTGAGCCAAACCAGGTCTCGGCCTGAGTCCCAGTTTCAATGTCAAACAGTTCCTTATGTGTACATGTCAGCAATGATATCTGGATGGTGGACACATGGTGGCAATGCAGGTCCCACCCTCTCTGGTTTGGTCCTGGGAAACCTGCAGTGACACACAGCTGCTGACAGCTAGCATGGCAAGGCGTCGTCAGCATCTTCCATCTCTGGACTGTTTCTCCTCTTGACTTCATGGTTGGAGCAGACCTGTCAGTTCTTCTTTGTTGCAGGAATCCATATGATCTTGGAGTTGTTTTCTGAAAATATACCCAGGAAGTTCTAACCCTCATCACACGGTTGGCTCCCCCGGCATCCAGCCCCCATCCTCAGGTGCTTTCCCAAAGTCACCCCATCCACCTGGCAAGAGATACCTTTACAGTCTCTTCACTAAGGAAATGCCAAGGCAAGCATGTCAGACTCAAAGGCTAACACAGGCCAGATAAGCAAGGTGTAAGTATCCGTGCGGCCGCAAAAAAGCAAAAGCTTCCATTTTCATAGCCACGTAGGTTTACTTCGATAGAGACATGCTGAATACAAAGGGCTGAAATTAGTCATTGTTAACATAAAATAATAGAACATTTCAATAAAAATTAATATTTCTGCACTGACCAGTTTAGCTCAGTGGATAGAGCGTCAGCCTGCCGACTGAAGGGTCCCAGGTTCGATTCCAGGCAAGGGCATGTACCTTGGCTGCAGGCACATCCCCAGAATAGGGGGGTGTGCAGGAGATAGCTGATTGATGCTTCTCTCTCATTGATGTTTTTAACTCTCCCTCTCCCTTCCTCTCTGAAAAAAATTAATAAAATAGGTTTAAAAAACTAAAATGAAATACGTAAAAAATTAATATTTCTCCTTGCACATGAACTTATCACACATTGAGTAACTGCACAAATTAATAAGTGTCATGCAAATAAGCCTATTTTTCTTGTTCAAAAGAAATATTTGCTGTTGCTCACACTGAACAGGTCAGTCCAAGACTAATGGATCCATATGGTCTTCGAGTTAATAAAACATTTAAAAAAAAAGAAATGTGAACAAGAATGGCACCCCCTGGTAAGACACATACTAACTAGAAGTAATTACACGGGATGTTTGGGTCATTAAGTTTCCTAACTGAGTGGGTTATAGCGGGAAGCCACGTCCAGAGTCCTGTGTGGTCGGTTAACTTTACCTCAAGAGAGCCCTGTCCATTGTTTTTGTGCATCTGGAGTAAGTCAGGTGATTCACCGTGTGGAGACACCTGCAGGAGCAAATACCGGGATACCGGGAGGAGATGGCCCCGGCATGCCTCATCGTTACCTTTTACCTGAGATACCTTGGTAACTATGTGAGACAGTGGTCGGCAAACTCATTAGTCAACAGAGCCCAATATCAACAGGACAACGATTGAAATTTCTTTTGACAGTCAATTTTTTAAAACTTCAATTTCTTCTAATGCCACTTCTTCGAAACAGACTCGCCCAGGCCGTGGTGTTTTGTGGAAGAGCCACACTCAAGGGGCCAAAGAGCCCCATATGGCTCGAGAGCCGCAGTTTGCGGACCACAGATGTGAGAGGTTAACTAGCCTGCACCACCTGTAAAAGAAACACGTGTCCCTCCAGGTTTCTTTCTACCCAATCCTAAAGATTTCCTAGCTTACTTTTCTTTTTCTTTTTGGGGGGGTGGAGGGCAGGAGGAAGAAAAAGCAGTGTTATTTTAATTTCCTGTTACGAATTCATATATGCACATTAAATACAATATAAACTTATCTTTAGGATATCATTATTTGAGTTGGGCAACATGAGCTCACCACAACTTGGCCACCCTGCCTGAAAATACCAAAAAAGCTGCCAAATTAGAAAATAGGACACCGATGATCAAATTATTGTAATGTTTCTATTGATTGGAGAGACGGGGAGAGGGAAACATCATACCTGCTGCCTCCTGTACCCTCCCCATCCTGCCCACCTCGCCTCCCTCTCCCCAACCCCCCTATCAGCCCAGAATCTTACTGGTGACATCTTGGTTCCTGGGTCAATGTTCAACCACTGAACCACACCAGCTGGGCTACAATAAAGATTTTAACTGATTCACCACATTTTTAATTTACTATTTGGTTAGCATGATCCTTAGCATTTATTGTTAAGGTAGGTAAAACATGTTATCAAGCCCTTTTTTTTTTTTGAAGAAGGCGCTGAAAGCTAAGAAGGAAGCCTCTGCCCCTCCCAAAGCTGAAGCCAAAGCAAAGGCTTTGAGGGCAAAGAAAGCGGTGTTGAAAGGCGTCCACAGCTACACACACAAAAAAAGAAGATCCGCACTTCACTCACCTTCTGACAAAGACACTAAGTCTCCAGAGGCTGCCTCAGTATCCTCGGAAGAGTGCACCCAGGAGAAACAAGCTTGCCCACTATGCCATCATCAAATTCCCCCTGACTACCGAAACAGCCATGGATAAGATTGGAGACAGCAGTGCCCTTGTGTTCACTGTGGATGTTAAGGCCAAGAAGTACCAGATCAAACAGGCTGTGAAGAAGCTCTATGACACTGATGTGGCCAAGGTCAATGCCCTGATCAGGCCTGATGGTGAGAAGAAGGCATACGTTCTACTGGGTCCTGACTATGATGCTTTGGATGTTGCCAACAAAATTGGAATCATCTAAACTAAGTCCAGTTGCCTAATCCTATCTAATAAAAGAGTAATATACAAATTGACCATCACTCCAACACACAAGATGGCCTCCATAAGATGGTCAGCAAGGGAGGGACCAGGTCTGCAAGGGAGGGCAGTTGGGGGTGATCAAGCTTGCAGGGGAAGGCAGTTAGGGATGACCAGGCCAGCAGAGTAGGAAATTTGGGGAAAACCGGGCCTGCAGGGAAGGGCAGTTGGGAAGGACCAAGCCTGCAGAGGAGGGCATTTAGGGATGACCAGGCCTGCAGGGGAGGGCAGTTAGAGGCAATCGAGCTGGCAATGGAGCAGTTAGGCATCAAGCTGGCAGGCAGAGGTGGTTAGGGGCAATCAGGAAGGCAGGCAGTCAAGCAGTTGGGAGCTAGCAGTTCTGGATTGTGAGAGGGATGTCCAACTGCCCATTTAGGCCCAATCCACCCCCCATGCATGAATTTTGTGCACCAGGCCTCTAGCTCTAAATATTAAAATTTCACACTGTAAAAAACAAACAAACATGTTATTAAGGTATGATGCAAGAAGTCATATTTTGCACAAGGAGTCCCCTGGTTGCACTTTCTGATGACAACACATGGGCATGGTTAAATATATTGGTATCATAGGTAATAAGTGTTCAGAGCCAATGTGAGTGTTTAAGGCTGGATAGATCATCTCTGGTCTTAAGGAATAAACATGAAAATAGTCCCATAATGCACTGCACATCTACAAATCAGAAGTGGTTTGGTTGTTTGTTGGCAGCTTTAAAATCTTGTTAGTTATATAAAACTTATTAGACGGTGATTTATTTTGAAATATGGTTGACAATCAGATCCTTTAGAACATACATACACTAGCACTTCAGGGGGGCAAACTTTAAA
>CM050525.1:10453487-10553487 GCA_027563665.1 Antrozous pallidus
AGAGGAGTACAATGGACAGTTTCACCAAAAAGATATGAGGGGGCAGCTTCCCAAGAAGTGAGGAGATGTTTTTAAAGTAGGAGGAAGTCCAGGAAATCAGAAACAATTGGCCTTCAGGCCCCTGGGTGCCAAATCTAATGGATCCAGAATCAGTGTTGAGGCACTCCCCTGGGCAAGGCACAGCTGGCAGGACAAGGCAGATGCCAGTTCTCAGGTGTGATCTTGAGCTAGAAGGTGAGTCACTGGGCAAAGTTCAGAACACAGGCTTAAGGACAAGGGTGGCATGGGTCAGGGTATCTGGGTGGATTTAAGAACAAGTCATGAGGTCTGTTCCAACTGTGAAGACAGTCCAGAGATGGAAGATATTGATGACACCTTGAGATGCTAGCAGTCAGCAGCCGTGCCACCATATGTCCACCATCCAGATACCATTGCTGACATGTACACATAAGGAACTATTTGACATTGAAACTGGGACTCAGAATTGTTGGACATTGAAACTGAAACTCAAACATTTTTTGTTCTTATACATTTATTTCCAGTATGCAGATGCAAGATCTTTTTAAAGAAAAGAAACAGGGGGGAAAGATTGATATAGAGGCAAAAAAGCATTGAACAGACTGTCAAACTACAGGGGGAAGGCTGGGGAGGGTGGGGGCTGTAAGAGATTAACCAAAGGACTTGTATACATGCATATAAGCATAAACAATGGATATAAGACACTGCGGGGGGGGGGAGGCAAGTGAGGACATGTGCTGGGGGAAGTGGCATGGTACCAGAGTCTCCAGTTCTTGAAATGGTAACTTGAACCAATCAGCCCTCTTCCTGTCTATCTAGAACCATTTCTCATTGCGGGGAGCACAATGCGGGGGGGAACATATGTACTACTATTTATTATACTTTAAAGAATAAAAAAATTTTTTTAAAGAAGAGGTCATGGACTGAACCAAACAGCGTGGCAGGGCTGGAATTTGGGACTCTCACTAACAAGGTGGGTTGCATTGAAACCAGAGGTCTGCTTGCCCACGTGGCTCAGTGATCAAGCTGTGAACCAGAAGGTCATGGTTCAATTCCCAGTCAGGGCACATGCCCGAGTTGCGGGCTGGATCCCAAGTATGGGGCGTACAGGAGACCAGCCAATCAATGATTGTCTCTCATCTTTCTTTCTCCTATCTCTCCCTCTCCTTTTCTGAAATCAATAAAACTATTTTTTAATAAATCAAAAGGAAACTGAAACCAGTTTGGCTCAGTGGATAGAGTGTTGGCCTTAGGACTGAAGGGTCCCAGATTCAATTCCGGTCAGGGGCATGTACCTTGGTTGCGGGCACATCCACAGTGGTTGGGGGGCGGGGTGCAGGAGGCAGCTGATCGATGTTTCTGACTCTCTCCCTTCCTCTCTGTAAAAAATCAATACAATATATTTTTTACAATAAGTAAATAAGAAACCAGAGGTCAACTGAGTCTGGGGCTAATGTTACCTATCACCACCCAATAAAAAGCAGGGACAGGGATTGGATTATGAATGTGTGTTTAATATCAAAAATATGGGAAGATGATGGGTAAAAATCCTAGCATCCCCTTGTCCCTTAAGCTTGCTAGGAGAAAGCTTAAGGTAGGAAGGGAGTGCAAGGGGGTTTCTGGTGGTTTGTGGTCCCGGAATTTGAGTCCCTGTGGGGGTCTTGGATGGTGATGCAAGTCTACATTGCTGGTCAGCGTTCTGAAACTGGCCAGGCGTTGATCGAGTGTGCGTCATCCCAATGAGTCCATATCTAACTGATCGGTCTCTGCATGTGATCGGTCTCTGCATGCCTGGTGGCCAGGCGTGAAGGCATTCAGGGCTGGGGTTAAGAGTCTCTTTGTTCTTGCCTGGTCAACTGAGAACTTCAGCAAAACCTGAGGGAAAGCATACGGTTAAACATACACATGGATTAATCAGTTACGTATTCGGTCAGTAAAAGGGAGGGGAAGGACAGAGAAGGGAAGAGAACAGGAGGGAAAGAATAAAAATCGTATTTTTGTTCTACCCTGGCATCCCTTTCAGCATCATTGGGAGACTCCTATGGTTCTGAATTTGTCTTCAGCCCAATGAGACTCTGAGAGCATGGAAGGGTTTCCCCGGGGAAGTTTCTTTCACAGAAAATGGGTTGTGATACAATGAGCAGTCCCCAACAGTTCAAATGTTGGCCCCTCTCACTCCGGAGCCGGATGACTTTGCTCAAGTTACCTCCCCTTTTTAAAACCTCCATTTTCTCTCATGGACACAAACGCCGAAGACAATCGACACTTGCACATTTGTGAGGAATAGTGACAGTGTCCAACAAGTGATTGACACATCACACAGAATGCACAACAAGAAATCAAAGCTGCTTTATACTCTGGATGGTGTGGTAAGGCAGCGAATAGAAATTCCGAACCTGCTGGCTGCTCATTCATTTTTTTTCTAAAAAGAAAATAATCTACTGGGGCGTATTGGTCAATAAGATTTTATAGCTTTCAGGTATCCATGGGTGGTTCCGTTGTATATTTCTTGCCTGCCACCCATTTCTTTCATTGTTGTATTTAATCCTTCCATTTGCCTGGAGAAGAAGGTTTGGGAACTTAGCTTGGATTTATGTAGTCGGTATAGGGACAACGTTAGCATGTTGTTAGTTTAGACTAGTTATGTTAGCGTTTCTGTGAAAGGCAGAGTCACAGAGGTGATGAGGAGTTGGAGGGTAAGAGTTGGGCATGAAAATGATGTTGAGATCTCAAGTAAAAGTTCGGTTTGGAATGAAAATGGACCTTGAATTTGGGTCAGAGTGTTAGGATTGGAGAGAGATGTAAATTGGAGATTGTTTTAAGAGGAAGATGTCAAGGTGAACTTCCTAGCTGTGACGGGGATGTAAAACTAATGTCTGAGTTGTGGCTGAGATCAGGCTTTTGGAATTCAGGGTATAGTGACACTTAGTGTTTGGGTCAAGGTTGAGCTTGACCTCTGTTCAGGATTGCCAGGTTCCAGTTAAGAGCCATGATCATATCCTGACTGGTTTGGCTCAGTGATAGAGCATCAGCCTGCGGATTCAAGGGTCCCAGGTTCAATTCCAGTCAAGGGCATGTACCTTGGTTGTGGCCACATCCCCAGTGGGGGTTGTACAGGAGGCAGCTGGTTGATGTTTCTAACTCTCCCTCTCCCTTCCTCTCTGTAAAAAATCAATAAAATATATGTTTTTTTAAATAAAAAGAGTTATGATCAAGTTTGCTTGATGTGAGCAAGGGAGCTTGAGTTAAGTAGGTACCACGTTGAGGCATTAATTGGATTTGGTCAAGGATAAAGAAGTACTGAAGGTTAGGATTAGATACCATTGAGGTTGCAGGTAAAGACCCAGACTCGTGTAAAGTTTGGAGTTGAGAGCTGTGTCAAAGAAGAGACGGGATTTGGAATTATGGTGGAAATCATGGGCAGCGGTCTTTCTCGCTCTCTCATGAGCTTTTGCTCAGACCTGACCGTGCCTTCTCACTGAATGGCATCATCTACATCAAGCAAGAGATCTTGTGTTTGGGGTTTTTCTCTCTTCTCCACGACCAGCGTGGAGAGAGAAGTAGGGTCCAGTTACTGAGTAGAGGGTCTGGGGATTAAGAAAATAATAGGAAAGAATAGACAACACAAAAGTATAAAATAAAGCTGGGGCTGGGTGGAATCTCTGCTCTCTGATGGAGAGACAGAAAATCCCAACCCAAACGAAGCATGTTTATTTATACTAAAACAGAAAAGAGGTTTCATATGAAAAGACTTAAAATCAAAGGAGCTTAAGTGGGCCCAGGCCCCACTCATTCCCTCATTCCCGGGGCTCTGCTAAATCAAATCTCAAGGGCCCTATTCCCAACACCTGAAGCAAATTAAAGTCAGTACTGAGTAACACACCCAGCCCTCTTGGTGGATGCGTTTTTAAGACATGGCTTTGCCTGGTGCCTTGGATTCAGCTGACACTAATTTTAAAAAATGCTCAGGTGCAGAAACTGGTTTGGTTCAGTGGATAGAGCATCAGCCTGTGGACTGAAGGGTCCCAGGTTTGATTCCAGTTAAGGGCACATACCTTGGTTGCGGGCACATCCCCAGTGGGAGGTGTGCAGGAGGCAGCTGATCGATGCTTCTCTCTCATCGATGTTTCTGACTCTCTATCCCTCTCCTTTCCTCTCTGTGAAAAATCAATAAAATATTTTTTTAATCCTCAGGTGTCTTCCCTGGGGGCCGGCCCTCTACAATCTTGAAGCCCCAACATCTCTATCTCCCTCCCCACAACTTCCATTCAACCCATCACTGTGGCCTCTTGATTTTTTCCTCCTAAATACACCTTGAATCCGTCCACTTATTACCATCTCCATCTCCCCCCAATGGCTTTATCTTAGTCACCATCACCTCTCATTTGTAACATAGCAATGGCCCCTTCCTGACTGTACATCCACTCTGAATATTTTTCACAGAGTAGCCAGGTTGATATTTTGAAAATACAAATGGTTTATATCACTCCTCTGAACAAAGTCCAAGTGACCCATCATTGTCCACAAAATAAAGTCCAACTCATCAGGACCCACAAGGTCCTTCATTGTCTGTGTTCCATCCATGCTGACCCT
Source organism: Antrozous pallidus (assembly GCA_027563665.1). Taxonomy (NCBI): domain Eukaryota; kingdom Metazoa; phylum Chordata; class Mammalia; order Chiroptera; family Vespertilionidae; genus Antrozous; species Antrozous pallidus. The sequence goes on from CM050525.1 coordinate 10,458,099, forward strand.
TTGCACCTGCTGTTTTCTCTACAGGCCCTGCAAGTCCTTTACATTTTTTTCTAGTTTATGCTTATTGTTATTTGCTCTCTTGCTATTTGTTGCTTCTTGGTTCAAAATCCCCTTGAAGGCTTTCAGAATCCTTTGCCTGCCAGGGTTCTTTTTTCCAGCCTTACAAAGGGTTCAGCATTCTGGAGAAAGGGGCTGCGCATAGATGATTAAGAAGGAGCCCGTGGACAAAATATATTTCTGAAAGGCATTGGGGTCAGAGAAGCTTCCAGCTGAAGGAGCTAGAAGGCTCTCACCTTGACCAAGGAATCTGCTTTTATTAGTACAATTTGTGCCAAGGCAAGGTGGAAATATACACTTCAAAGGGCACGGTATCAAAGGGTTTACAGAAACATTATCAGTTTGGGGAATAGCCTACAGCTGTTCAGGTGTTTGGCCAACAGGAGGCAATAAAATGCTCTGAACTGTCTGGCAGTTAACAATCCCATTCAGGTTTTGGGGGAAATGCTTTGTAGCTGTTTCCAACAGATAAACGACATGTGACTCAACCCTCTTGTGCGCCCCAAGCTTCACCAACCTTTTGGTAAAACTGTTGGAATTATTACATGCTGGAATTGGTTCTCAGCACCTGCCCATTTACTTCAGAGCACACATTAAAGTTGTAAATTTACATATCAGTGATTTGATTATTTTTCCTTTTACATTTGACTGTCTGTATTTTGAAGGAAGGGACTCTGTGTGTCCTGGTTTGAGCACCACTGTATCCTTCAGCACCGATCCCAGACAGGTATATAGTTGGTGCTCAATACGGATTTCATAGGTGTATAAAGCATTGGGTTTGAGAGAAGGTCTGGAGAATGAGCTATTCCTAGGACTAGGATTGGGTTTATTGGTTAATTTGGATTCTACCTGGAGACTCTAGTTAGGATTAGATTTACAGTCATGGTTTCTGGTCGGATTTGGATGTAAGGTGAAATTTGGACTCAACATTGAGATCTCAATAAGGAAGAGTTTGGCTGTGAGAAGAAAGAAAAGAAGGAAGGAAGGAAGGAAGGAAGGAAGGAAGGAAGGAAGGAAGGAAGGAAGGAAGGAAGGAAGAGGAAAAAGGAAGGAAGGAAGGAAGGAAGGAAGGAAGGAAGGAAGGAAGGAAGGAAGGGAGGAAGGAAGGAAGGAATCTTTAAATCAGGAAGGAAGCCTGAAAAATGACATAAAATGAAAGGGCTTCATGGAGCATTAATTTGCCAGTTCAGCTACCTCTTCAAAGATACTATCTCCATCTGTTGATTTTTCCATCTTCAGAGCTATGGTTTTGGCGACCTGCCACTTTCTTCCATGGGTCCAGGAGGATTGCCTCACTTCCAGAATTTACATCCAGAAGGTGCAGTATCTAAAGGAATAAAGAACTCCCCCTCGTGTCTCATTTTAGAAAGAAAAAAGTAGTTCCCGGAAGTGGCCCAGTAGTATTCCCCTCACTCCTTATTGGCCAGAATTGCACCACTTGTCCATTTCTTAACAATCCCTGGACCACAGGCATGGGCCCTGTGCTCGGTGCAGTCAAGCTCATTTGTGATCACATGAGCACAGCAGGTTGTTCCAACTAAATCACAGTTCTGAAAAATAATGGCAGGAGGAATGCATGCTGGGTAGGCAACAACAATGTCTACGATGGGTCAACTTGTGGGACCGAGGTAGAATTGGGTTAAGGGGTCAATACTGAGATGAGATTTGCGCTGAAGTGATGAGTGGATCACATTTTGGGGACTGGTTTAGAAGTGGGGGTCCATTTTACTATGAGAAATTAGGTGCCGGATAATAATCTGACTATGGTCCCCATCTTGCTCAAAGTAAAGCCAAACTCCTACATTGGTCGCCAATCCCTGTGATGTCTCTGACCTCCTGGCCTGCCCTCCTCCCTTTTGCTCATTCAGTTCTAGTAAAAAAATATATATATATATATATATATATATATATATTCTTTGCTAGAACATTCCAGGTTGCTCCTTCCCTTCTCACCTGCCTCGTAGCTCTGCTAGAATTTACTATTCCCCAATAGCTATATGTACTCATTCACCAAATTCATTAAGATTTTGTCCCAGCTGAAACCGATTTGGCTCAGTGGATGGAGTGTTAGCCTGTGTACTGAAGGGTCCCAGGTTCAATTCCCGTCAAGGTCATATACCTGGGTTGTGGGCACATCCTCTGTGGAGGGTGTTCAGGAGGCGGCTGATCAACGTTTCTCTCTCATCGATGTTTCTGGCTCTCTATCCCTCTCCCTTCCTCTCTATAAAAAATAAATAGAATATATTTTTTAAAAATAAAATATACTTTTAAAAAAAGATTTTGTTCCAATGTCCTTTTCAGGTGGAGTCTTTTTAGTGGTCTTATCTAACACTACTAGAGACTCAGTGCATGGATTTGTGCACCGGTGGGGTCCCTTGGCCTTGCCTGTACCCTCTCCCAATCTAGGATCCCTCAGGGAATGCCAGACTGCTCGTTTCAGCCCAATCCCCACAGGCCAGGCTGAGGGACCCCACTGGTGCACAAATTCGTGCACCAGGCCTCTAGTATATAATATGAGACACAGACTAAGTGATAATAGTAAACATGTAGTTGGTGGCATTAGAAAAGTCTACTTTTATTCATTCATACCTCTATGTTACAGTTGAGTTTAGATTCAAGCTCAAAGACATTTCTGGGAATCAGCCTGGACATTTCCACAGGATATTCAGAATTAGGGTATGGGGTCTAGGCCACTCTTCAGAGGGGACGAGAATGAGAAAAAATGATCCTAGACACCTTAGCCAGTTTGGCTCAGTGGATTGAGCATTGGCCTATGAACCAAAGGGTGGTGGGTTTGATTCTGGTCAAGGGCACATACCTAGGTTGCAGGCTCCTTCCTGGCCCGGGCCCTGGTCAAGGCACATACAAGAGGTAATCAATTGATGTCTTTCTCTCACATTGATGTTTCTTTCTCTAAAAATATCAATGGGGAAATATCCAACAACAACAAAAAATGAGAGAGAGAGAGAGAGAGAGAGAGAGAGAGAGAGAAAGAGAGAGAGAGAAAGAGAGAGAGAGAAAGAAGAAGAAGAAGAAGGAGGAGGAGGAGGAGGAGGAGGAGGAGGAGGAGGAGGAGGAGGGGGAGGGGGAGGAAGAGGAGGGGGAGGGGGAGGAGGAAGGGAGGGAGGGAGGAAGAAGGGAGGGAGGGAGGGAGGGAGGGAGGGAGGGAGGAAGGAAGGAAGGAAGGAAGGAAGGAAGGAAGGAAGGAAGGAAGGAAGGAAGGAAGAAAGGAGGACCCAGGACAAAATCCATTCCCTGAGCTGTGCAGGTCCTTGATGCCTGCTCCTGCCCCCTCAGCGCCAGCACTGGTCCCTCCTGTGGCAGCTGACTAATTGCCCCTGGATTCCAGGTCCCTGGGGATTGGGGCGGGGCAAGTGCACTATAAGAGGGCCACTCGGCACAGGGCTGGACACAGCTGACTTCCCACCCACTCTGAAGCCCATCCCAGGTGAGAAAAGCTGCATCTGAGGGGAGGCTGGTGGATCCGGATGGGAAAACTGACTCTTGCACCTAAGTGAGGGTGGGTCAGAGGCCTGCACTTCTGGTTCTGATTAGGAGGGGCTTGAAGTCTGGACTTTTTTGTCTTAAACCTAAAAAGAAATTGTGATGAGGAATTGGGAGGGGGTGGGGGTCAGGGGAGAGTGGAAATAGGAAGCCAGATTTCTGAGTTCAGAGTGAAGGGGAATCTAGGGTCTGGACTTCTGGGTATGAGTAAGGGTGGGTTTGAGGAATTGGGGCTCCTGGGTCTGAGGGAGGAGGTGGGTGCAGACTGGGACTCAGGGGTCTGAAGGAGGAGGTGGGTGGAGATTAGGGCTCCTGGGTCTGAGGGGGGAGGTGGGTGCAAACTGGGACTTCTGGGTCTGAGAGGAGGTGGGTAGAGACTGGGACTCCTGGGTATGACGAAGGAGGTGGGGGCTCCTGGGTCTGAGAGGAGAGAAGGGACCTGGAGACCAAGAGTCCTGCTTCCTGAACTCTCTGTCTTTCCAGCCCCAGCAGAAGAGGCCCTTCCTCTGTGGCAGCCACAGAGGCTCAGACAGGACACATGGCAGGTCCCTTGCACCCAAACCTGCTGCTCCTACTGCTGTCCTTGGCCCTGGGATCTGCTGGACAAACAGGTGAGGACCAGTCTGGGAGTCCTGACCTTGTCCTTGGGTCTCACAATCCCCCACCTCCCCTCTACAGGGCCCTCTCTCTCCAAGGAGTCCCCGAGACAGGACCCTCCCCTGCAGCAGCCTCCTCCCATGGAGACACGACCCCTGGGCTGTGACCTCTTCCTTCCTGCTCCCTCCTGACGCCTGGGCTCTGGGTGCCCTCCAACCTGCTCCCCGCCCTCCGTGTCTCTCTCATCAGATGCTGGGGTTGCCTCCAGACCAGCTGCTGCCCTGGGTTTCTGAGCAGGCTCCCCCCATCTCTCTCCATCTCCGTCTGCAACTGTCTCTGCCCTGTGCTCCATGCCTGCCTCTGTCCTTCTCCATGCCACCACTCTGTCTGTCTGTGGGTCTTTCTCCATCACGTCACTGGGCATCCATCCCCTGATGTCTGCTACCCATGCTTTCCCCATGTCTCCATCCAGCCCACGGAAATGGAGAGAGGATTATTAATGGAGTTCTATGTCCAAGAGGCGCCCAGCCATGGCAGGTGGCCCTGTTTACGGACCATGCGATCCAGTGTGCAGGGGTGCTGCTCCACAGGGAATGGGTGCTCACCGTCGCCCACTGCCGCAAGAGGTACGTGGCAGGGGAGTCACAGAGATTCCGTTTCTCGCTCTGGGTCTCTCTCTCTCTCCCTCTCTCTCTCTCTCATCTTGGTTTGTCTCTGTGTGTCTCTCCTTCACACTCTCTGGCAACACCCCTCCGGTTCTCTGTCCCCCTCATTCTGGGTCTGTGTTCCCCTACCCAGTCACAGGGTCTCCCTCTCAATGTGGCTTTTTTCCCCCAAGTGAATACATCGTGCAAATGGGCAGTGACCTTCTGGTTGATCCAAATGCCCAGAAGATTGGGGCCACAGAGTCCTTCGTCCACCCCCAGTTTGACCCAGTCAGGCAAGTTCATGACATCATGCTTGTGAAGCTGAGCAGCCCGGCCACACTCTCGTCCACTGTGAGGACAGTCAGCATGCCCTCCAGCTGCAAACCGCCCAGGACGAGTTGTACTGTCTCCGGTTGGGGCAGCACCACCCCAGCTGTAGGTAAGGTGGCCTCTGTGAGCCAGGAATACCCCAGCCCATAGCTCCCTTTTTTCTAAGGCACAGGATACAGGCAACAAACCCAAGATCCCAGACCTACAAACCCCTCCTCCCTCAGCCAGACTCAGGAGTCCAAGTCACCAGGCCTTTTCCCTGTGGTCTGCAAACTGCGGCTCTCAAGCCATATGTGGCTCTTGGGCCCCTTGAGTGTGGCTCTTCCACAAAATACCACGGCCTGGACGAGTCTATTTTGAAGAAGTGGCATTAGAAGAAGTTTAAGTTTTAAAAATTTGGCTCTCAAAAGAAATTTCAATCGTTGTACTGTTGATATTTGGCTCTATTGACCAATGAGTTTGCCGACCACTGCCCTAACCCATATTCCTTGAATCCCAAGCCTCCATCTTCCAAGGGATCCAAGAACCCCAGTCACCAGTTCATGCAGATCAAGTATGTTTGTCTCTCAGATGCATCTCCAGATTTTTCAATGTCCAAGACCCAGCCCCTGCCTCCATCAGAACATAAGAGTTCTTGCCCCCAGGTACTTCCTCAAACCCAAGGATCCAGGCTCCCAGCAGCCCCAGGCTCTCACACATACAACATCTGGCTCCCAGCCACCTCCTTTTGTAGACAAAAGCCCCAGCCTTTCTCACCTTCAGGCCCCTAAGTCCTCGCCCTCAGACCCTCCTCCTTCAAATCTATGAGTTTGATCCTTGGGGCCTGTTTCATGAACATAGCACTGAGTCACCTGGCCTCTCTTTATTCAACATCCAGGCCCCCCCTGCCACCACCACCACTCTTTTATCAACACCCAGGGGTTCAGCTACCCAAGCCTCTGACTGCCCCCCTAACTTCCCCAACAGTGAGAAACCCACCACAGCTCATGTGCTCCCAAGCCAGCATCATCTCCTACCAGGAATGCAGGAAGCTTTACCCGACCATGTTGAGGAGATTCATGCTCTGTGCTGCTCCCCGAAACAGACAATCCTCTGCATGGAAAGTAAGTCTCCTCCTCCCCTGCCCTGGGTCCTGCTTCCTCTCAGGTCGTCTTCCTCTCCATCTGTGTCAGAGGGGTGACGGGGGGGGGGGGGGGTGGTGGGGGCGCCTGACCCTGGGGCTGAGCCTTCCCTCACCCCTTACCAGGCCCACTTTCCTGGCTCTCTCTCTTCAGTTCTCTGCCCGGGTCAGGGTGGGAGCCCATGGGGGCTGATGTGGCCTTGGGGATGAACACAAAAACCCTAATATGAGTTGGAAAGGGGGGGGCGCTAAAATGAAGATAAGGACAATGAGGTACTGACGACAAGTATAAATCTAAGGGGCCACCAAAAGCTCAGTGATCAGTATGAAATATATTCTAATGCAATATTTTACTTTTTAAAATCTTTGTTGTTGAAAGTATTACATAGGCCCCCCTTCACCCCTCCCCATTTTCCTGTTCCAGCCAGCCACCATCCTCCACCCCAAGCCTTCACCACCCTATTGTCTGTGTCCATGGTTAAGTTCTTTTTGAAAGAAAAATTTTATTGATGTTTTACAGAGAGGAAAGGAGGATAGAGAGTTAGAAACAATGAGAGAGAAACATTGATCAGCTGCCTCTTGCATGCCCCCTACTGGGGATGTGCCCACAACCAAGGTACATGCCCTTGACCGGAGTTGAACCTGGGACCCTTCAGTCTGCAGGCCAATGTTCTATCCACTGAGCCATACCAGTTAGGGCTGCATACAAGTTCTTTGGTTGATCTCTCTTCCCACTCACTCACCCTCTCCCACCTTCCCTCTGAGATTCCACAGTCTCTTCCATGCTTCTGTGTCCCTGAATCTATTTTGTTCATCAGTTTATTCTGTTCATTAGATTCCACATATAGAGTGAAATTATGTGATGCTTGCCTTTCTCTGACTGGCTTATTTTGCTTAGCATACCACTCTCCAGGTCCCTCCAGGCAGTTGCAAATGATGAGAGTTCTTTCTTTTTTACTGCTGCGTAGTAGTCCATTGTGTAGATGTATCACAGCTTTTTTAATCCACTCATCTGCTGATGAATATTTGTGCTGCTTCCAAATATTAGCTATTGTAAATTGTGCTGCTATGAACATAGGGGTGTATATATCCTTTCTGAATGGTGTTCCTGATTTCTTAGGATATATTCCTAGAAGCAGAATCACTGGGTCAAATGGGAGTTCCATTTATAATTTTTTTGAGGAAACTCCATACTGTTTTCTATGATGGCCGCAACAGTCTGCATTCCCACCAGCAGTACATGAGGGTTCCCTTTTCTCCACATCCTCTCCAGCACTTGTCATTTGTTTCTTTGTTGATGCTAGCCATTCTGACAGGTTTTTCTATGTACAATATCATGTCATCTGAGAATAATAGCAGCTTTACTTCCTCCTTTCCAATTTGGATGCCTTTCATTTTTCTCTTCTTGTCTGGCCTCTATGGCTAGGATCTAAAGCAATATTTAAAAATTAATCTCTGCAAACAAAACCCAGCTGACCAAAATAGAATTTTCAACCAATGGCAGTCAGTTTTGAGTGGATTTTTCATTTGTCTCCAGCTCTTCGTGGTTCAGCAACCCATGGTGATGGCCATGGCTTTATCTAAAATTAAAATACCTTGTTTGCCCTGGATTTGTTTTCTTAGTAAATTTTATTTCTAAGACATTTCATTAAAATACTCACTGAGATCACTGAGATGTTGTACCCAGAGCTAGTATCTGGCTTGTGTAAATGTCTTTGTATCTGGTCCTGGCTCTGGGGAAAGGAGTTGCCTCCTCCTGCTCCTCTTTGTCTCCCCTTCATCTCTGTAACGCCCCCCTTGTCTCTGAGAATTATCTCCCCTCATCCCTCTTTACACCTCATTTACTTTCCCCCCTCTATATCCTCTGTCTCTCTCTCTGTGTCTGTCTCTCTGTCTCTCTGTCTCTCTCGTTCTGCCTCTGTTAACTCTTTCTATTTTCTCCATCTCTGCCTCTTTTCTCACTCCCCCCAATATTCTGCTTCTCTGTCCCCTTCTACCTTCCCTTTCTTCTCTCCATCCTTCTCCCCAACTCTTTCTCTTTGACCATTGGTCTCTTTACATTCCCACTCTCCTCCTTCACATGTTCACTCTCTGCTTTCCAGGCTCAACAAGATGGTGCTTCTTGGGAATGGGCATATTTTTTAAGAATGGGGATGGTTCTCCCTGTACCCCCAGAGAAAGCTGATTCATGAATGGGCAAGCTGTGCATGGACACAGAGCCCCACACTTGAGAGCACATCGTGCTTGGTTTAACTTAATTTTTCCGGTTGTGTTAAAACTCATATACTTGAACGTGGTGGCCCCATTTTCATTTGCACCGGACCCTTTGAATTGAATCATTGATCCTGCATCTGGTTTCCAGGACAACCCTGGCCCACATCCCAAAGTAAGAAAATGTGTTGATTCCCCCAGAGATAATGCACCTCCTCCAGTGGCTTGGCAAAACATCCCTTACCATCGTATTTAATAAAAGAGTAATATGTAAATTGACTGTCCCTCCAACACACACGATGGCTTCCCCCATGTGGACAAAAAATGGCTGCCACAAGATGGCCAGCAGGGGAGGGCAATAGGAAGGGATCAGGCCTACAAGGAAGGGCAGTTAGGGGTGACGAGGCCAGCAGAGGAGGGAAGTTGGGGGTGACCAGGCCTGCAGGAAATGGCTGTTAGGGACAATCAGGCTGGCAGAGGAGCAGTTAGACATCAATCAGGCTGGCAGGGGACTGGTTAGGGGGTGATCAGGCTGGCAGGCAGAACAGTTAGGGGCAATCAGGAAGGCAGGCAGGTGAGCAATTGAGAATCAGCAGTTCTGGATTGTGAGAGGAATGTCTGACTGCCCATTTAGTTGGACAGTCAGATATCCCTCGAGGGGGTCCCAGATTAGAGAGGGTGCAGGCTGGGCTGAGGAACACTCCCCGCCCCCATGCATGAATTTCATGTACCGGGCCTCTAGTGGAAAATAAATGGGGCTCTGACCTCCTGAAAGCCCCACTCCCTTCCTATGATTGGCCAGGACTCAGGCCAATGTCTTCAGAAAACCTGGTTGGTCCTCTCCATGATAGCATCCATTCCTGCTCTCTAATTGATCTATAGAGACCCCGAGTCTCTTCCCATTGGCCAGAGTGGAAGGCAGTGTTCTGGCAGGACAAAGACCTTATAACCACAAGGTATATGAGACTTCAGGGATGGTTAATCTGAAACAAGCTAATCTGCTCTCTCCCCTTCAGGGCGACTCGGGGAGCCCTTTGATGTGCGAAGGTTCCCTGCAAGGCCTGGTGTCCACAGGAAATTTCCGTTCTCATCCACCCTTCTACCCAACCTTCTACACACGTATATGCGAGTACCACAAATGGATTAGCGATACCATGAAAAGGAATTCCTAACCTCTCCATACTGCCATCTCTCCATCCCTACGCCCTACAACAGTTACTTCACCAAAAAAAAAGACACCCATGACTAACAGACATGTGGGACTTGACTCTTTTTCAAAATCATATTAAAATGTCCACAATAGCCCTGACTGGTGTGGCTCAGTGGATAGAGCGTCAGCCTGCGGACTGAGGGGGTCCCAGGTTCAATTCCGATCAAGGGCATGTACCTTGGTTGCAGGCACATCCCCAGTAATAGGTGTGCAGGAGGCAGCTGATAGATGTAACTCTCTCGTCGATATTTCTAACTCTCTATCCCTCTTCCTTCCTCTCTATAAAAAATCAATAATATATATATATATATTTAAAAATAATAAAGCAATAAATAAAATGTCAATAATATTCTAACTGAACACTACAATTATCTAAAATCTATAAGCAGAACACAGAACCTGAAAACCCTGGGACTGGTAAAAATGTGGAGAGACCCGCAGTTTCCACCACTGGGACTGTGGGTTGCTACAGGTTGTGTGAAAGAGAGATTAATCAAGAGCTTTATGCATTACTTTCCATCTAGTCGTTCTAGTATAGCCGAAACATGGGCGGGCAAGGTTTGAATGCATCACAACACTATTTGTCATAGCAAAAGAGATAAAACGCTGAACATGTCCCAAATGATTGGGTTGTTTATGTTAAACAATAAACGAGTGGAGATCAGGATACTTATGAAACTGTTCAGGATAATAATTATGCAGAGTTGTCGCAAAAATATGTATGCTACCTGGTGTTAAATGAAAAAAGAAATAAAAAGTGTAGTAATGCATGTGATCCTCACTGTGTAAAATGAAATGTTCACAGAATATAAAGCATGTACCAAACTGCCTGTGGACGGAGTCCTGGCTGCCTCCTTCCTTCCGTTCCTCTTTCTGTGCCTGCACACTTCTATAATCTGAAAAACACAGGTGGGGACTCTGAAGTGCTAAGGGTGGGGAGAGGAGACCTTAAAAGAGGAAAGTGGGGAAGGGAAATTCTTCTGATGCTGAGCCTCAACCTGTCTCCTGCCCCCAATTGACCTGTGTTTCTCCTCAGTATTCCCCATTTGTAAAATGGGAAATAGGGGTGGAGAGAGGGAGAAAGAGAGAGGGAGAAAGAGAGAGGGAGAAAGAGAGAGGGAGAAAGAGAGAGGGAGAGGGAGAGGGAGAGGGAGAGGGAGAGGGAGAGAGCGAGAGAGCGAGCGAGAGAGAGAGAGAGAGAGAGAGAGAGAGAGAGAGAGAGAGAAGGAGGAGGAATGGAGAGAGGAGGTACATGCCTTCTTCACCAGTGAGCAAATGGGATGTGGAACGGTTCTGAGGTCACAGGTGACAACCTAGGAGAGAGGGAGGCAGTTTTCAGGAAGAATACCTCTGTGATTTAGACAGGACACCAGAATCCAGTGAGGGGCTGGCACACACGAGCATCCCACGTCTTGGGGGGGGCAGAGAAAGATGGGTTGGGAACCCGGGTTGGTGGGCTCCTGCTCTCAAAGATTGTAGGGAAGGAGCCTCTCCAAGAACGGAGGGAGGAATCCCCCCCTGTTCAGAGCCTGGCAAGGTCCCCAGACTTCTGGTGTCCTGCGCTCTGTGGGCAGCCGCACCCTAGTTCCTACGGACACAACGGACAGACGGATCTTCTCCTCTAGCCCAAGCCTTGCCCCTCTCACCTCCTCTGGTTTCTCTCCCAGAATTCCTCCTGGCCAACATCCTCCAGATACTTCCTCTCCTCGGATCATCCCACTCTTGAGTCTCCCTGGTTCCAAACAAAACATTCTTTTCCGCATCGCAAGAATTCTGCAGATGCCAAATTTCTGCAGAGTGGAAATCATGACACCTTTCTTCCACAAAATAAGGGAGCCAAGGTCCCCAGCCCCTGCCTCTCTTAGACCCAAAGTTACAGGATCCAGCCTCTCCTATCTCAGATAGAGGTCCAATCCTTCAGCTCTTTCCCCTTTAAACATGGGAGGTGGTGCACACAATCTCCTTTTACTCAGATTTCACTTGACCTGGAGACCCTCCTCCCTCATTTCCTGTATTGCAGGCCTTTAACCTCAGCCTGCCCCTGGTAAGTTAAAGAAATGTCTGGGGGTTTGGGCCACCCAACAAGGCGAAGCTTTATCGATGTCCCCTCACCTCTCTCCACCATGCCATCTGTGGAAATCCTTTTCACGTCCCGCGTGTCCAGGTTTCCAATGCCAGGGTTCAGCGTCTGGAGGAGGCCGCACACAATGAATAGAGACTTCGAAAAGCATAAATTTGGGAAATGGCCAGGTGGTAGCCAATCTCTAGTGGAAAGACTGCACCTTGCTCTGGCCTGGCCATCCCTTTTATTAAGGCTATGGGATCCACCCATAGCACCCAGGCAGGAAATTCCAACAACAGAAATACACAAAGAACAAACAGAGGTGTTTCAGTTAACAATGTTTTTAGCTCTGACCTTTCAGAGCAATTAAGGTTGTTTACCAGCCTCCTGGACTTCCTGTCCACATCTTTCTATTAGTGAGAGAAGATTGGTTTCCTACACCGTCCAACTTCAATATTAAATCTAAACAATTTTTAAAGGTAACAAAGCATGCTAGGTGAGACGCCTGACCCTACCTCTGAGCTCTTTGGGTCTGGGGGTGGAATTCTTTGCAATGACATGAGGTAGTCCTCGTGTTGAACTTTTTAAAAGTAAAGCAGGGAGCTGAAACTGGTTTGGCTCAGTGGATAGAGGATCATTCTTCAGACTCAAGAGTCCCAGGTTCGATTCTGGGCAAGGGCATGTATCTTGGTTGCAGGCTCATCCCTAGTAGCGGGTGTGCAGGAGGCAGCTGATTGATGTTTCTCTCTCATCAATGTTTCTAACTATCTCTCTCCCTTCCTCTCTGTAAAAAAATCAATAAAATATATATATTTAAAAAAATAAAGCAGAGAAATTTGTAGAATTGAATAGATAGCACAATGGAGAGATACATGTTCCTTTTGATATTTTTTATTGATTTTTTTTTTTTTTGGTAATGCTGGGATAGTTAACAAGTCACATAGCTTACCAATGTATTTCAGGTAAAAGATAACAATGAAGAGTGTTGGGGCCATCTCCTCAAAAAACTAAGCGAGTTGCCTTATGGCCCATCAACCACTCTTCTGAGTTTCTAGAAAATTTGAAAACATTTAGTTGCAAAAATATGTGCCCCTTCTAACTTCATTGCCATATTATTCACAGTGGCCATGACACTGAAATAAGTGACCTTCAGTAGATGATTGGATAAAGAAGATGTGGTCTGTGTATACAATGGAGCACTACTCACCCATAAGAAAGGATGAGCCCTCGCTGGTTTGGCAGCTGACTGATGTTTCTCCTTCATCTATGTTTCTGACTTTCTATCCCTCTCTCTTCTTCTCTGTAAAGAATCAATTTAAAAAAAATTTTTTTTTAAAAAAAGGATGCCCCATCACTGACTCCACAGCCTCCCAAAGTACAACTCCCATCAGCTCAGTCAGACACACTGACATGCAGGTCTCCTAGTCATGACCATACTGTATGGATAACTCTGACCTGTTCCAACAACAGCCACAAATATTGACCCTCAACCCATCAGTGACCTCTCAAAGCTTCTATCAGCCCCAATGACTGCATCCCTGTGCCCTCATGACCCATCCCTGATGCCACAACCCCATTATGAATACCCCACAGAATCTCTCATCCCTGTCCTCAAGGCTCCCATCATGACCCCACAGTCCTACCAAAAAGACTACACAGACTTCCAGACGAGTGACCTCACAAGCCCTCAATTGACCGCCCCCAGGCCTCTAGTTTTGACCCCTCAGAGTCACTATACTGTGGTGACCCCGCATTCCTCCATCACCGACCTAGAGACTCACCGGTTAACACTTTCACAGATTCCATGGTAACCCAGCTCAGCAGACTCCCTGCTTATGATGCACAAACCACCCCTCAACCCAATACACCACTTCACCCCTTCACTGACCCCAAACCCACTCCATTGAGCCCACACATCTCATCCCTAGTATCAACGCTGAGCCCCACACAAGCCTCCCCTCTGACCCGGTCTCCTCCCAACCTCACTCCAACCCTCACCCTGGTTCACGCCTTTACTCGCCCACGCGGTTGCCTGGCAACCGCCATCCCCGCCCCCCTTCCTCTACTGCACAGGCGCAGTAGCTCCTCTGAGCCAATAATAGGAGAGGACTTTGAGATCTCTGTGAGGGGATATGGGGGCCCCTGTGGGGCAGGCATTTGCACAGGTGTGCGTTGCAGAGAAGCCAGCCTTTCTCTCTGGACAGCTCAGCCCTGATAGCTCCATGTCCCCAAGTGCCCCCAATGGGGCAACTTACATGCCAACACTGAGGACGCAGCCCCACACTTCTCTCCTTGGTCTATGGGACCAAGACCTTGTCTGCTGCACCCACGGAGTCAGTCTCCTTTGTGGCTTGTGGACATCAAGAGCAGTGTTGACCCTGGCTGGTGGGGTTCAGTTGCTTGGAGCATCGTTTCATGCACTAGAAGATCACCTGGTTGGTTCCCTGTACAGGCACCTGCCTGGGTGGCAGGTTCGATCCCCAGTCAAGGATGAAGAAGTCCTGAGGTTTAGCATTAGCTATAGTTGAGGTTGCTGGTTATGATGGGAGTTGGGTAAAGTCTGGAGCTCAGAGCTGTGTCAAAGTAAAGGCTACACTTGGGATTATGGTTGACTCTCAGGCCTCAACTCCCCCACCCCCTCCCCGCCCCGAACCAGGCCAGGAGACCTGAGGCCATGTCCTCCACCCAGTGGGGCTTGATGGAGGACCTCAAAGTGTACTTCCTGTCCTGGTGCTGGGCTAGGAGACCTCCAGCTGCTCCCCCTGCCAGGCAGGGCTTGAGAGGGGACCACAGGCCACACCCACCACCTGGCAGGAATTAACAGGGAACTTCAAGGTGTGCTTCCCGCCCTGGTGCTGGGCTAGGGTACCTCAGTCTGTTCTCCCCACCCCAGCTCCAGGCTGGTGGACCTCAGGCCGTGCCTCCCACCTGGTGCGGCTTGAAAGGGGACTGCAGGCCACACTCCTAACCCGGCAGGGCTTGAGAGGAGACCTTAGGCTGCTCCCCCACCTGGAAGGGCTTTACAGGAGACCTCAAGCTGCACCTCCACTCCAGAACCAGGTTGGGGGACCTCAGACCATACCCTCCGCCTCAGCACCAGGCCAGGGGACCTGACACTGTGCCCCTCCTACCTGGCTGGGCTTGACAGGGGACCTCAGGCCATGCCCCCTACCCAGTGGGGCTTGACATGGGGTCTCAGATCATGTCTCCCACCTGGTGGGACTTGATGGGGGACCTCAGGCCATGCCCCCCATCCTGGTGCTGGGCCAGGGGACCCGAGGACGCCCCCTGCAGGGCTTGACAAGGGTGGGACTGGTGGGGTCTGGATCTACCCCAATGCAGGGGTGGGGGGGTGGGAGGCTGGGTCTGGGTCTCACGTGATTTTGAGGCACATGTGAGTGAGTGGGGACTTGACTCTGGGTCCCATGGTGCGCCCCAGTCTCTGACAGGAGGAAGGTTTTCATATATATTTTACTAATTTTCTTTAGTCTATGATACTTCTATTATAGAGAAAGAGCAAATAGCAATATTAAATTATTTCCTCTAATTAATACCCTTTTAATGTGCACAAATTTCATGCACTGGGCCACTAGTTTGTACAATAGCAAAGGCCCCTTCGTGACTCCACATCTGCTCCCTATCTTGCTTCATAGAGCAGCCAGGTTGATATTTTTGAAAATACAAAGGTTCTATATCACACCTCTCCATAAAGCCCAAACGGTTCATCATGGGCCACAAGGTAAAGTCCAACTCACCATGACCCACACAGTCCTTCATTGTCCTTTGAGCTCCACCTGTACTTTATTCAATCTCAAAACATGTACCCCTGCTGTTTCCTCTACATGATAGTCTCCAGGCCCTTATCACTTTTTCATATTGATTTTAGCGGGGAAGAAAGGGAGAGAGGAAATAAACACACATCTATGTGAGAGAAAAACGTTGATCAATCCATTGCCCAGCCCCATACATGCCCTGATGGGAAATCCAACCTGCAACCTAGGTGTGTGCCCTGGCCAGTGTTGCCCAGTGGGTTGGAACATCCTCCCATACACAAAAAGGTCATGGCTCTGATTCCAAGGCAGGGCATATACCCAGGTTGTGGGTTCAAACCCCAGTCGGGGAGTGTAAGGAAGGCAACCGGTCAATGTTTCAGTCTCACATCAATGTTTCTCTCCCTCTCTCTCTCTTCTCCTCTCTCCCTCCTTCTCTCCTCCTCCCACTCCATTCCTCTCCTAAAAAAATATAAATCAAGGCTCCCAGCTCCTCCTCTGAGACCCAGGAGTCCAGTCTCCTAGCCCCCTCCTCACTCTCTCCCTGGGACACTGTGTGTGTGTCACTCTGCCTGCCTCTTTTAGTCTCTGTTTCTCTCTCCCACATGTGTCAGCTGTTTCTCATTGTGGCTTATAGTATCTCTTTCATTCTCTTGTGCGTCTCATTCTACCTTCTGTAGAAAGATCTTCTAGCCTCCAGCTTGAACAGAGCTCCCTCCCTTGATTCCATTTGTAGGGTAGAGGCCGAACCTGTGTTAGCTTAGCATGGCTCATGCATCCATCCCAATGGGCGGGAGGGTCTATGGACACCTCACTGGCAGTTTCGCCAAACTATGACGAGTAGGCAGCTTTCCAAGAAGTAGAGAGTTGTTCTTGGAGAAGGGGGAAGTGAACCCAGGAATCAGAAACAATTGGCCTTCAGAACACAAAGGTGCTAAACCAGAAGGTTCGGGATCAGTGTCCAGGATGCACCGGGGCAAACACAGCTGGCAGGACAGTCAGGTGCCAATTCTCAGATGAGAACAGGAGCTAGAAATGAGTCATCGGGCATAGGTTCAGGAGGTAGGTCTGAGGACAAGAGTGATATGAGTGGAGGGGGGGAGGGGCTTTTAGGAACGGGTCTAGGACTAAACCCAAGGGCATGGAGTGGCTGGGATGTGGCATTCCTGCCAGGGTGTAGGCAGGGGCAGGGAGGGGGGAGTTCGCATCATTAATAGCCTTCTGGGGACCTGAATTTGGTTTCAGCCAGGACCTGAATTTGGAATCTGACAGTATGGGAGGGTATCCCAGGGAAATTTCCTTTTCGGAATGTGGGCTGTGCCATGGTGATACTGTGAGCAGTCCCCAGCCTTCGAATTCTACCCCTTTTGATTCCTGAACTGAATGACTTTTTCAAAAATATTTTTTATTGATTTTTCACAGAGAGGAAGAGAGAGTTAGAAACATCGATGACAGAGAAACATCAATCAGTTGCCTCCTGCACACCCCATGCCCTTGACCGGAATCGAACCTGGGACCCTTCAGTCCGCATGCTGACTCTCTACCCACTGAGCCAAACCAGTTAGGGCTGAACTGAATGACTTTGCTCAAGTGAGCTCACCTCTGTAAGCCTCTGTGTTCTCATCTATAAAAACATGGGACACAATCCTCACTTGAATCTAAGTGAGGAGTAGTGACAAGATCTAACAAGCGTCTGACACATCACACAGAACGTACAACAATAAATCAAAGCTGCTTTATTCTCTGGGTGATGTGGTCAGAGAGCTAATATAAATTCAGTGCCTGCTACAGCCTATCCATTTTTATTTCATTATTGTATTTTTAAAATATATTTTATTGATTTTTTATTGAGAGGAAGGGAGAGAGATAGAAGTCAGAAACATCGATGAGAGAGAAACATCGATCACCCGCCCCTTGCACACCCCCTACTGGGGATGTGCCCACAGCCAAGGTACATGCCCTTGATCGGAATCGAACTCGGGACCCTTCAGTCTGCAAGCCGACGCTCCAGCCACTGAGCCAAACCGGTTTCAGCTCATTATTGTATTTTTTTATAATTAATTTTTTATTGTTTAAAGTATTACAAATAGTAGTACATATGTCTCCTTTTTTTCGCCCCATTGATCTCCCCCCGGCCTCCCCTACCCTTCTCATTATTTTATTAAAACCTTCCACTTGCCTTGAGAAGTAGATTTGCTCTCACCCACTTGAGAGAGCAGGAGACACAGTGAGGCTTGGAAACATTAAGTTACTTACCTGGAATGGCAGGGAAGGCGATAAGGATGCAAGCCTGGGCTGGTCTGACTTGTGAAACCAAAGCCTGTCACGTCCCATGACTGTGTGGCTAAGGGACCAAGGAAGGACTGAGCCCAAAGTTGTCGGAACTGTGCCCCACCAGTGTGGCTCAGTGGTTGAGCATCAAGCTATGAACCAGGGGGTCCTAGTTTGATTCCTGATCAGGGCACATGCCCAGGTTGTGGGCTCCATCCCAAGTGGGGAGGGTGCAGAAGGCAGCCGATCGATGATTCACTCTCATCATTGATGTTTCTATCTCCCTCTCCCTTCCTCTCTGAAATCAATAAAAACATATATTTTTTAAAAGTTGTCAGAACTGTGGATGCCAATGATTTTCAAGCTAGTATTGTTTAAGTGCCTCCTGTGTTCACTGGTCTGGGCTGAGTGCTAAAGAAAACAGTGACTATCAGCTGAAACCGGTTTGGCTCAGTGGATAGAACGTCAGCCTATGGACTGAAAGGTCCCAGGTTTGATTCCGGTCAAGAGCATGTACCTTGGTTTCAGGCACATCTCCAGTAGGGGGTGTGCAGGAAGCAGCTGATTGATGTTTCTCTCTCATCGATGTTTCTAACTTTCTATCCCTCTCCCTTTTTCTTTGTAAAAAAATCAATAAAATATATTTAAAAAAAAAAAAAGAAAACAGTGACTATCAGACACATCCCCTCTGCTTATACAGACCAGTGTTTAGCAATAACATCAGGGGGGAAAAATAATTAAAAACACTGACAGATATGCAAATCTTAGCAGAAGAAAAGTCTGGTTATTTATTAGTAAACTAGAGGTCCATTGCAGGAAGAATCCTACAGTAGGGCTTCCTGTGGTAGTCTCCGTTGCTCG
Organism: Antrozous pallidus; assembly: GCA_027563665.1. Lineage (NCBI taxonomy): Eukaryota > Metazoa > Chordata > Mammalia > Chiroptera > Vespertilionidae > Antrozous > Antrozous pallidus. Next base: position 10,476,739 of record CM050525.1, read on the forward strand.
CCTGCTTCCCTTCCTTCTCCGCTACCCCACTTGCTTGCTTCTCCGAAGCTTCCATCCCTTCTGCAGAGCTTGGCTTCCTTCTATGCTGTCTTCAGTCTTCACTCTTTAGATATGCAAATTAACTGCCATCTTGGTTGGGTTAATTCGCTCCTGATTGGCTGGTGGGCATAGCGGAGGTACAGTCAATTTGCATGTTTCTCTTTTATTAGATAGGACTAGATGCCCAGTGCACAAAATTCGTGCATGGGGGCGTGTCCCTCAGCCCAGCCTGCACCCTCTCCAATCTGGGACCCCTCAGGGATGTCTGATGGGCAGTCAGACATCTTTCTCACAATCCAGGACTGCTAGCTTCCAACTACTTGCCTGCCTGCCTTCCTGATTGTCCCTAACCGCTTCTGCCTGCCAGCCTGATCACCCCCTGGCTACCAGGGGTTCAGAGCAGGAAGGGATGAATAGGTGGGCCACAGGTGATCTTTAGGGCAATGAAACTGTTCTGTCTGATACTACATTAATGGTACATTTGTCAAGACCATAAGATGTTCAACACAAAGAATGAACCCTAATGTAAACTGCAGGTTTTACTTTTGTTAATAATATGTTGATAAAGGCTCATCAATTGTAATAAATGTATCACATTAATTTAAGATGCTAATAATAAAAGAAGCTTTAATGTGGTGTGGCCGGGCCTGGGGATGGTGGCATGTCTCTGGACCCCCTGCTGCACCCGGGGCAGCCATCAGGACCCCCCCCCCCTGCCGCCCCAGGTTTGCTGAGGCCGGGCCTGGGGGTGGCAGCATGGATCCAGAGCCCCTGCTGGCTCTGGGGCTGCAATTGGCCTGCTGGCGCCATGTGGCCCTGCCCCTCACCTAGCACGTGCCTCAGCCCCAGCCCCCGCTCCTGATTGGCTAGTAGCATAGCAAAGATATGGTCAAATTTGCATATTATTCTTTTATTAGATAGGATATCAGGGCTTCAGAGAATTGGATTTCCATTAATGGCTTAAGATTGGATTTTAGATATGATGTGAGATTTGACCTCAACATTGAGGTCTTAGTAGGGAAAAGTTTGGCTGTCGGCACCAAAATATCTTCAAACCAGAAAGCAAACCTGAAGGAGATATGGCATGAGATAAGGGGACTCCATGGGGCATTAACTTGCCAGCTTAGTGACCTCATCAGAGACCCTATTTCCACCTTTCTGTCCATCTGTAAAGCTATGACATTGTCTATTGGCCACTTCCTTTCATTGGTCCAAGAGAGCTGTGTCACTTCCAAAACGTACATCCATAAGGGACACCACCTAACAAAGTGAAGGAGAAGTTTTCTCACGTCTCGCTTTGGAAAGAAGAAAGCAGTTCCCAGAAGTGGCACAGTGGTCTTCCCCTCACTCCTCATTGGCCAGAACCACACTACGTGTCCATTTCTTAATCTCTGGACTCCAGACATGGGCTCCCATGCTCTATGCAGTCAAGCTTATTTATGGTCACATGAGCACAACAGGCTGTCCCAACTAAATCACAGTTCTGACTGAATGGCAGAAGGAGTGCATGCTGTGTAGGCAACAACCATGTCTATGATGGGTCAACGTGTGGGACTGAGGTAGAATGGGGTTAGGTGTCAGGAATGAGATGAGATGTAAGCTCAGAATGGGAAATAAGTTACAATCCGGGGTCTGACTTAGACGTGAGGTTCAATTCCACTAACAGACATTGGCTGTCTAGTAGTCATCTGGCAATGGCTCCGATCTTGCTCAAAGTAAAGCCAACGTCCTACCTTGCTCCTTAATCCCTGTGATGTCCAAGTCCTGTGATGGCTCTGACCTCATTGCCCACCCTTCTCCCTTTGACTCATTCAGATACAGGAAAACAAACAAAAGCCAACATATCTGCCTGACTGTTCACTCTGCCTGGAGATGGCTCATCCCAAGTAGCTACATGATTCATCCACCACCTCCTTCAAGGTCACTTACCTGGAATGACAGGGAGTTAATAAGTATCAACTTGTTCAAAGGTCCTCTTCACCTGGGGTCTTTCTGATGATTTTATCTAACACTATAACCCCAGAAGTTCTGAGATGGAAGAAAACCAATAATTTCCTATCTATCCTTCTAGTCTTATATTTTCTTCATAGAACCTACTGCCACCAGTGCCCATATGCAAACATTCTCTCAAATTGGATCAAAGACCTAAATAGAAGACCTGAAACAATAAATTACATAGAAGGGAACATATGTTATAAACTTATAAACCTAGTTATTAGATAAGATTTTATTAATTTAACCCCAAAGGCAAGGAAAGTAAAAGCAAAAATAAGTGAATGGGACTATATCAAATTAAAAAGCTTCTTTTTGCACAGCAAAAAAACCACCGCCAACAACAACAACAACAAAAAAGGCAACCAACCAAATGAAAGAAGATATTTGCAAATGACAGGTCCAACAAGGGCTTAATATCTAAAATATATAAAGAACTCATACAACTCAACACCAACCAAACAATCTAACTAAAAATGTCAGCCCTGCTAAAACCGGTTTGGCTCAGTGGTAGAGCGTCAGCCTTTGGACTGAAAGGTCCTGGGTTCGATTCCGGTCAAGGGCATGTACCTTGGCTGCGGGCACATCTCCAGTGGGGGGTGTGCAAGAGGCAGCTGATCGATGTTTCTCTCTTATCGATGTTTCTGACTTTCTATCCCTCTCTCTTCCTCTCTGTAAAAAATCAATAAAATAAAATAAATAAATAAAAATGTCAGCCCTAGCCGGTTTAGCTCTGTGGATAGAGTGTTGGCCTGAGAACTGAAGGGTCCCAGGTTCAATTCTGGCCAAGGGCATATGTCTGGGTTAGGGGCTTTGTCCCCTGGATGTTCAGGAGGCAGCCTATCAGTAATTCTTTCTCATCATTGACGTTTCTATCTCTCTCCTTCTCTCTTCCTTTCTGAAATCAATTAAAAATATATTTTTTAAAAATGTCAGAGCACCTAAACAAGCGCTTCTCCCAGTAAGACATACAAATGGCCAACAAATATATGAAAAGATGCTCAACTTCACTAGCTTTTACAAAAATGCACATCACAACTACCAGGAGATACCACCTCACACCTGTTGGGACGGCTGTTATCAACAAGACAAGTAGTAATAGGTGTTGAAGAGATTGTGGAGAAAAAGGAACCCTCATTCACTCTTGGTGGGGATATAAATTGCCACAGCTAACTCTGAAACAGCATGGAGGTTTCTCAAAAATGTAAGAATAGAGTTATCATATGACCCATCAACCCCTCTTCTGGGCACCCCTATGTCCTTGCAGCATAATTCATGGTGGCGAAGACATGGAAACAACTGAAGTGTCCTTCCATAGATGATTGGATAAAGATGTGGTACTTATATATAACTAGAGGCCCAGTGCACAAAATTTGTGCATGGGGATGGGGGGGAGCGTCCCTCAGCCCGGCCTGCACCATCTCACAATCCAGGACTCCTTGAGGGATGTCCAACTGCTGGTTTAGGTACAATTCCACATCTCTCTTGCAATCCAGGACCACTGACTCCTAACCGCTCACCTGCCTGCCTGATGGCCCCTAACTGCTTACCTGATTGCCCCTAACCACCTCTGCCTCAGCCTCTGCCACCATGGCTTCATCCAGAAGGACATCTGGAAGGTCGTTCAATTGTCTGGTCTAATTAGCATATTATGCTTTTATTATTATAGGTGTAATACTATTCAGCCATAAGATGAAATGCTGTCGTTTATGACCACATGGAATATCATGCTAAGCAAAATAAATCAAACAGAAAGTCAAGAACCATGTGATTTCACTTACAGGTGGGATATAAAGCTGAAAACAATAAATGAACAAACAAGAAAAAACTCATAGACACAGACAATAGTGTGGTGGTTACCATTGGGAAGGGGGTAATGGATAGCAAAGGGAAAAGAGGGTCAAATATATGGTGATGGAAGATGATTTGACTTCAGGCGATGGGCACACAACGCAACATGCAGCTCATGTATCGTAGAAATACACACTTGAAAACTATTCAGGGTGGGGCAAACGTTGGTTTATAGTTGTGAGCACACGAAATATAATTTGTTCTTGTATTACTATTTATTCATTATTGTACAGTTTTCCATATAAACAATTGCAAGCCTGCTTTTGTCCCAGGCTGTATAAACGTATTGACCAGTGTCATCCCAATAAAGTTAATAAAAACAAAAACAAACAAACTACGTATTTTAAGCTTTTATTTTGCTAATCAAGGTCTCCGCCCAGTGGAACAAGAGGCTCTGTGAAGGAATTTCTGTTTTGCTGATGCTGTGTCCTCAGAGGCCAGGACAGTTTTTGTCTCAGAGTAAATGCATGGTGGTTATATATATATTTTTTGAATGAATGCAATGAGCAAAGATAAGATTATACAAAAAATCCATCCCACTTTACTATAATGAAAACTATTCAAATGTATATTTCAAGGTGAAGCAGATCATGTGAATCAGAATAGTTCTGCAGTGTGAAAAATTATGCAACAATTATAAAGAAAGCAGGAACAAATGCAGTAAGAGGTGATATGTTCAGCCAAAACTGATTTGGCTCAGTGGATAGAACATCGGACTGTGGACTAAAGAGTTCCAGGTTCGATTGTGGTCAAGGGCATGTACCTTGGTTGCAGGTACATCCCCAGTAGGGGGTGTTGCAGGAGGCAGCTGATCTATGTTTATCTCTCATCGATGTTTCTAACTCTATCCCTCTCCCTTCCTCTCTGTAAAAAAATCAATAAAATATATTTTTTTAAAAAGAGGGGGGACATGTTCATGATCTTTCATAGAGTAAAATAAAAGTTTACATGAGGCAACACTCAGTACAGGTGTTTTTGTTAACAAATGCATAGTAGGTATCGAAATCAGTGTGTAATATCAGGCACAGACCAAATGATAGCAGTAAGCATTTAGTGGGGTGGAGTCGGGAGAGCCTGCCCTTTCCCATTTGTACCATGATATTAGGGTTGGCACTGGGTTCAGGCTCAAAGATGCATCTGGGATTCTCCCTAGACCAGTTCCCCCAGGCTGAATGGAGTGAGGGTGTAGGGTCTAGGCTACCGCTGAGAGGGGGCGAGGGTAAGAACAATGGTTACATTGAAGGACCCAGGAGGCAGTCCATTCCTGAGCCCTGCAGCTCCTGCCCCTCCACACCCCCAGGCACCTGGTCCCTCCCTGGGGAGCTGCCACCAGGGCCAGAATGTGCGGGGGTGAACTGGCTGGGTACCACCCCCACACAGCCTGGGAGGGAGGGTGGAGACTGTGCAGGCCTATTGCTTTAGCTGCCTCAGGGGTTCCAGATAACCTACAAATTCAGGAAGGGGGCATCTCAGCGCTGGCTCCACCTGCACCCAAGGAACCTGGGTGCGGGGCGGGGCGGGGTGGGTGTGCTATAAGAGGGCCGCCCTGCACAGAGCTGAACAGGCTTGGCTCCCAACCTAGTCTGTATCCCAGATCAGATCAGATCCACCGACAGGTGAGAGAAGGGGCCTTTCAGGGGGCAGGAGGTGAGGCTGGCGGGACAGTTGACTCCTACTCCTGAGAGGAGGGGTGCAGGGAGGTCTGGAGTCCTGGTTCTGAGAGATGAGAAGCTGGAGATAGAATTTTGGGTCCCTTAGAGAAAAGGAGCAGGAGGCACAGACAGGAATGGGGAGGAGTGGGAGGCCAGATTCCTAGGTCCTCAGAGGAAGGGATTCTGGAAGCCTAAAACCTGAGCTGGAAAGAAGATGCCGCAGGAAAGCAAGGTTTTGGGGTCTAAGGCAGGAAAGGAGGCTGAGGACAGGGCTCCTGGGTCTGAGGAGGAGGTAGTGCAGACTGGGGCTCTGAGCCTGAGGGAGGAGGCAGGTGCAGACTAGGATCCTGGGTCTGAGGGAGGAGGTGGGTGCAGACTGGGACTTTGGGGTCTGAGGGAGGAGGTGGGTGCAGACTGGGACTTTGGGGTCTGAGGGAGGAGGTGGGTACAGACTGGGACTTTGGGGTCTGAGGGAGGAGGTAGGTGGAGACTGGGGCTCATGTGTCTGAGAGAGGAGGTGGGTGGAGATTAGGGCTCCTGGGTCTGAGGGAGGAGGTGGGTGCAGACTAGGGCTCCTGTGTCTGAGGGAGGAGGTGGGTGCAAACTGGGGCTACTGGGTCTGATGGAGGAGGTGGGTGCAGACTAGGGATCCTGGGTCTGAGGGAGGAGGTGGGTGCAAACTGGGGCTACTGGGTCTGAGGGAGGAGGTGGGTGCAAACTGGGGCTACTGGGTCTGAGGGAGGAGGTGGGTGCAGACTAGGGATCCTGGGTCTGAGGGAGGAGGTGGGTGCAGACTAGGGATCCTGGGTCTGAGGGAGGAGGTGGGTGCAAACTGGGGCTACTGGGTCTGAGGGAGGAGGTGGGTGCAAACTGGGGCTACTGGGTCTGAGGGAGGAGGTGGGTGCAGACTAGGGATCCTGGGTCTGAGGGAGGAGGTGGGTGCAAACTGGGGCTACTGGGTCTGAGGGAGGAGGTGGGTGCAGACTAGGGATCCTGGGTCTGAGGGAGGAGGTGGGTGCAGACTAGGGATCCTGGGTCTGATGGAGGAGGTGGGTGCAGACTAGGGCTCCTGGGTCTGAGGGAGGAGGTGGGTGCAGACTAGGGATCCTAGGTCTGAGGTGGGAAGTGGGTGCAGACTGGGGAGGGAGGATGTGGGTATAGACTGGGGATCCTGGGTCTGATGGAGGAGGTGGGTGGAGATTATGGCACCTAGGTCAGATTAGAGGTGGGTCGAGATTAGGGCTCCTGAGTCTGAGAGTAGAGGTGGGTGGAGATTAGGGCTCCTGGGTCTGATGGAGGAGGTGGGTGAAGATTATGGCACCTAGGTCTGAGAGTAGAGATGGGTGGAGATTAGGGCTCCTGGGTCTGAGAGTGGAGGTGGGTGGAGACCAGGGCTCCTGGGTCTGAAGAAGGAGGTGGGGGCTCCTGGGTCTGAGTGAAGAGAAGGGATCTGGAGACCAGGAGTCCTGGTTTCTAAACTCTCGGTCTCTCCAGCCCCAGCAGAAGAGGCTCAGACAGGACACATGGCAGGTCCCCTGCTCCAGCCCCTGCTCCTCCTACTGCTGTCGTTAGGCCTGGGATCTGCTAGACAAGCAGGTGAGGACCAGCTTGGGACTCCTGATCTTGTCCCTGGGCCTCACAGTCTCCCACCTCCCCTCTCCAAGGACCTCCTCTCTCCAAGGAGCCCCCGAGTCAGGACCTTCCCCTGCAGCAGCTCCTCCCATGGAGATAAGACCCCTGGCCTGTGGCCCCTTCCTTCCTGCTCCCTCCTGACCCCTGGGCTCTGGGTGCCCTCCAGGCTGCTCCCCGCCCTCCGTGTCTCTCTTATCAGATGCCAGGGTTGCCTCAAGACCAGCTGCTGCCCTGGGTTTCTGAGCAGGCTGCCCCTGTCTCTCTCCACCTCCCTCTGCAGCTGTCTCTGCCCTGTGCTCCGTGTCTGCCTCTGCCCCTCTCCACCCCTCTCTGTCTGCTTCTGCACATCCCTCAGTGACTCCTCAGCTTGACCTGGAGGCATGCTACCCAGCTACCCAGTTGTTTTCGGTGTCTCTCTCCAGGAAAGAATTCGGGGGACCGGATTATCGACGGAGTTCCATGTCCGAGAGCTTCCCACCCCTGGCAGGTGGCCCTGCTCAAAGGCGACCAGCTGCACTGTGGAGGCGTGCTGGTCAACGAGGAGTGGGTGGTCACCGCTGCCCACTGCCAGATGAGGTCCGTGGCAGGGAGCCCCGACGTCACCAGCGCTCCCTCTGGGTCCCTGTCCCCTTACCTCTGCACCCCTGTTCCCCTCTCTCTGGGCCCCATCCCCCTCTCTCAGGAGCCGGGCCTCTCTCCCAATGTCTCTCTCTTCTCCCAGTGACTACAACGTGTACATGGGCAGTTTTCGGCTGAACAGTAGGAGAGGCCAGAAGATCAAGGCCACGGAGTCCTTCGTCCACCCCGGCTACTCCACGCAGACCCACGAGAACGACATCATGCTGGTGAAGCTGAGTGAGCCCGCCCAGCTGACATCGGCTGTGAAGAAAGTCAACCTGCCCACCCAATGCGACCCGCCGGGGACCCCCTGTATCGTCTCCGGCTGGGGCACCATCACCAGCCCCGACGGTGAGGCTGCTCGGTGACCTAAGAGCACCGGCCATCGGCCCCTCTTCCCTCGGACCCAGGAGTTTAGGTCCCAGGTCCTTGTCTCTCCTCCTCTCCCCCTAACCCAGGAGACCAGAAGGCATGGGCCCTTTTCACGTCTATGGTACTGAGCCCCAAGCCCCTTCTTAGGTCCAGGTCCGGGGCCCACATCTTCTCCCATGAGCACCCAAGGCCCTCCAGGCCCACACCTCTGACTGGCCTGTACTTCCCGCCTCCTCCACAGTGACCTTTCCGTCGGAGCTCATGTGCACGAACATCAGGCTCATCTCCCCCCAGAACTGCAAGAGGATTTACAAGGACCTGCTGGGGAAATCCATGGTGTGTGCGGGCGAACCCAACTCGAGGACCAACGCCTGCAATGTGAGACTCCCCTCCCACTTCCCCCTTCCCTTCCTGAGCCTGCGTCCTGCTTCCTCTCAGCCCAGACTCTGGGGGCCCGATCCTGGTGCCGACGCACCTCCAACACGCCTTACCGTCTCGCTTGCCTGGCTCTCTCTGCCCGTTCTCCGCGTGGGCCTTGAGTGGGGGCCCCTGGGGCTGGTGTGGCCCCAGGGCTGGGCACAAAGTTGAAGGGAACGGACTGACAGTGAGAAAATGGGGGTGGACGTGGGGAAGGGGTGTGAGGCAGTAGCTTCAAGCACCAACTTTCAGGGGCACCACATGTTCAGTGGCCAAGATCAATCCTATTCTAATGCAGTATTTTTTTTAAGTCATTGCAAAAGTCCTTGGTGGGCAAAAATATTAGAATTTTCAATAAAGAACCATGTTCAAGCCAATTTCCCATTTGCCTCTCGGCTTCCATATGTTTCAGCAGAGCATGGTACTGTCCTGGTTTATCTAAAACTGGGATAAACTGATTGTCACAGGTTTGTTTGTTTTTCTTCATATTAAATGTGATTCTCAAAGCATTGCACTAAAAATATTATTTATTGCCATCACTGAGGTTTCCTGCCAGAGCTTCTGTCTCATTCACCTTACCTGGGTCCTGCCTGGGAAAAGAAGGAGCCCCACCTTCCTCTTTGTCCCCCCTTTTCTGTCTCTGTAACCTCATCCTTCTCTGAGAATCATCTCTCCTCACACCTCATTTTATTTTCTTGTTTACGTTTGTGTTCCTTCTGTGTTAGGATCTCTCTCTCTCTTTCTCTCGCTCTTGCTCTCCCTCTTGCTCTCTCTCATATTCTGCCTCCAGCAATCTCTCCATTTCTTCCATCTCTGCCTTTTTCCCCACCCCAAAATGTCTGCTTCTCTATCCCCCCTTCTCCTTCTCCTTCTCCTTCTCCTTCTCCTTCTGCTTTCTCCTCTCTCTCTCTCTCTCTCTCTCTCTCTCTCTCTCTCTCTCTCTCTCTCTCTCTCTCTCTCTCTCTCTTCTTCCCTCCCTCTTAGTACCTCCACTGTCTTTGCTCACGTTTGCTTTCAGAGGCCGGGGGGATGTGTGTGTTAGGGAGAGGGGTGATAGGACAGGGCTGTGTGTCCTAAAGAATGGGGATCCCTCTTACCCCCACCGAAGGACTGATTCAAGGATGTGCAAGGTGTGCGGGGGACACAGAGCCCCACACTCAGGACAGGCCCACAGTTGCTTTAAACTCTTGTTGCTGTTTTGAAACTCATCTCTCTGCTCCGGGTGGTCTTCATTTTAATTTTGCACTTGACCCTGAGAATTAGGGTCATTGGTTCTGTTCCTGGTTCCCAGGAGTATTTTGTCCCACATTCCTGGGCAAAGGCCTGGGTGGTGGATTCCCTGGAAACAATCCACCTTTTTTTAGTGGCTGGGCAAAGAGTCCTTCAGGATGGAAGCCCTGCCTCCTTCCTGTGATTGGTCCCATTGGCTGGGAGCTCAAGCTAATGTCCTCTGGCAAGATCACTTTAATTCCTGCTCTCCCATTGGTCCACAGAGACGATGAGTCTCTTCTCATTGGATAGGGTGGTCTGGCAGGACAAAAACTTGATAACTGTGTGTGTGTTGGTGGGGTGGGGGTGGGAGGATGTTAATATAAGACCTCAGTGCTGGTTGCTCCGAAGCCAAAATTAATCTGCTCTCTCCCCTCCAGGGTGACTCAGGGGGACCACTGATCTGCCAAGGCACCCTGCAAGGCCTGGTGTCCTGGGGCGCGTTCCCATGTGGCCAACCCAACAATCCCGGTGTTTACACCCAAGTCTGCAAGTTCACCGATTGGATCAATGAGACCATAAAAAACAACAGCTAATCTCTCTAAGCTCCCATTGCTCCAGCTCTATGCCTTGGACCAGAAATTGACAGAAACCAGGACATCCATGACCTGCAGTCATATTTGACTTCACCTTTGCTCAAAATCAGAGTACAACCTCAACAATAGGATATGTGTGTAAACCAATGAAACTCAAGCAAAAAAAAACTAAGATTTTAAAAATAAACAACAGCAAAACCTCAGTAGATGCCATGTGACCAGGAGCCTCAACCACTGGAATTGTAAATTGGACAAATATATTCGGAAAGCACTTGGGCAAGGTAGAGAGAGACCTTATTCATCACCTTGGGTCTAGAAAATTCTGGTAAAATCCGAAGCATGGAGCAAGGTTAGAATTAGTGGATTCTTTATGTAAACAATAAATACATCTGGGACGGGGATATCAATGAAGATGCTCAGGATAATAATTACGCAGAGTTGTTCAATGTCATGCAAGAATGTGTATGCTCCCTGATGTTAAATGAAAAAGATACATATGCATGCGATCGTCAACATGTAAAATAAAATATTCACAGAATAAAGAGCATCTACTAAACTGCCTGTGGACGGAGTCAGGGGTGCCTCCTTCCTTCGTTTCCCTTTCTACAACCTGAAAATACGGGTGGGGACCTCTGAGGGGCCAAGGTTGGCTAGAGGAAACTTTAAGAGAGAGAGATAGGAAGGGCAAGTGCACTGATGCTGAGCCTCACCCTGTCTCCTGCCCCCCAGTGGCCCGGGGTGGGGGTTGGGGGTGTTCCTCTTTATTTCCCAGGTCTCCGTTTTCCCCAGACATTAAGTGGGAGACAAAGACACAGTCAGAGAGAAGAGAAGTGAGAAGTGCCTGTTTCATGAGGGCTGAAATGCATGTGAGAGTGGTTCTGAGCGTCTCACAGGTGGCAAACTAGGTCAAAGGGAGGAGGTTCCACCGAGGCTATGACCAGCCTACAAGGGCCTTCCACACATGAGCACCCAGTGTACCAGGAGGGAGAGAAAGATGGGGCTGGGTACCTGTGTAGGTGGGCTCCTGTTCTGAAAGAATTCAGGGAAGAGAGGCGGGAGGAGGGAGGAGGAGGAGGGAGGAGGAGGAGGGAGGAGTCCCCTGTGACTCAGGACCCAGCCACACCCTGGGCCTCCAGCTATCAGAGGCTCCTGGGCAAGCACATCTCAGATTCAGTTGACAAAGGAATCTTCTCCAGCCAGGACTCATCCCTCTCACCTGTCTTTCCAGTTTTTCTTCCAGAATTCCCTCTCGCCAACATTCTCCAGATCCTTCCTCTCCTCATCTCATTTCCCTCTTGGGTCTCCCTTGGACCCCACTCTCCACCAATAGTTTGCATAGGGTAAACCAAGACTCCCTTCTCCCACAAAATATAGGAATCCAGGCCCCCAGCCCCTCCTCCTTCAGATCCAGGGGTCCAGATCCCCCTCCTCCCTCATGCCCAGGAGTCCAGGCCCCCAGCCCCTCCTCCCTCAGGCCCAGGAGTCCAGGCCTTTGGCCTTGTCCTTCCTCTGAATCAGTGTCAGGTTGATGGACTGTCTAAGGTTTTGAGACATCCACCCCATGAAGCTCCATCAGCATCCCCTCTGTCTAGCATGCCACTCCAAATCAATATTCAAACCAAGACTTTAAAAAGTAACAAAACATGGACATGGCCCTGAGTTTGGCTGGAGCTGCCTGGCCCTGCCTCCGCCCCTTTGCACGCACAAGTCTGCAGGTGGGTTGCCTTGCAATGACCTTGCATAGTCCTCTTGTGGAATTCCTTAAAAATAGCTTCATTACCTAGGGGTAGGCAGGACAGCACAGCAGGTAAAGGCACTAATTCTAGAGCCGGGGCTTTGTGGGCTCCAGCCCCAGGTCTGGCTCTTGTAAGCTATTTGCCTGTGAGCACATTAACTCCCTGTCCCTTCGTCTTTGAAATGGGAGAAGTAGCGGGAGGGGGAGGCCATACAACTATGAAGATCAAACAGTAGTCAGAAGGCGCTGTCTGCCAGACTAAGGCTTCACTGGGTGCTGGTTTTTCATTGTCTGTAACTCCTGCCACTTTTTCCTGGTTCGCTCTCCGAAAGTTCCTTTATACGCATTCTTCGGCATTCTACTATGAAACGTTTCTAACATGCAGCACAATTGAACAATGGACAGTGGACACCCATCCATCTACCACTGAGATCTTAACCATCAGCACTTTACTATAGTTCCTTTATCTCGTTCGTATCCACCTGTTGCTCTAGTCTAACTGATTTTCTTTTCTTTTTGCTTTATTTGCTTCCATGAACTTACATTACTCTTTTAATTTAAAAAAAAAAAAGTATTCTGCTGAATCCGGTTTGGCTCAGTGGATAGGGCGTTGGCCTGCAGACTGAAGGGTCCCGGGTTCGATTCCGGTCAAGGGCATGTACCTTGGCTGCGGGCACATCCTCAGTAGGAGATGTGCAAGAGGCAGCTGGTCGATGTCTCTCTCTCATCAATGTTTCTGACTTTCTATCCCTCTCCCTTCTGCTCTGTAAAAAATCAATAAAATATAAAAAATAATAAAAATAAAAAATAAATTTAAAAAACCACAAACTTTAAAAAAAAACTATTCAAAATTAGGAGAGGTCAGGGGAAGGTCAATGGGGAAAAAGAGGAGATATAAGTACTACTATTTGTAACTTTGAACAATAAAATTTAAAAACTGATTTTTAATATATTTCAAAATAAATTATAGACTTTGGTACCCTGCCTCCTAAATACTTCAACTTACATATCCTTTTAAAAATTATTTTTACTGATTTTAGAAAGAGAGAAAGGGAGAGGGAGAGAGAGATATAGCTAACGACTGCCTCCTGCACACCCCCGCCTGGGGGTGGAGCTACCACCCAGCATGTGCCCTGGCCAGAATCAAACCCACCACATTTGATTGTACGGGATGGTGCTCAACCAGCTGGGCCACACCAGACAGGGCTGGCATCTGCATCGTTATCAAGAGTTCAATATTTATTTCTCATAACTTTTTATTTTTGTTTGTTCATCCTCACCCAAGGATATTTTTCCGTTGATTTTTAGAGAAAGTAGAAAGGAGGGGAAGGACAGAGAGAGGCAAACAGTGATGTGAGAGAAACACATCAATTAGTTGCCTCACGGGGCTCGAGCCTGCAACCAAGGTATGTATGTGCCCTTGATCATAATTGAACCCGGGACCCTTCAGGCTGACATTGTATCCACTGAGCCAAACCAAGTGAGGGCCATAACTTTTTCTTATAAAACATTTATTTAAAAAAAAGAGCATGTCGCCAAAACCGGTTTGGCTCAGTGGCTAGAGCATTGGCCTGCAGACTGAAGGGTCCCAGGTTCAATTCTGGTCAAGGGCATGTACCTTGGCTGCGGGCACATCCTTAGCAGGTGGTGTGTAAGAGGCAGCTGATGGATGTTTCTCTCTCATCGATGTTTCTGACTTTCTATCCCTCTTCCTTCCTCTCTGTAAGGAAATCAATAAATGATATATTTTTTTTAAAAAAGCATATCAATAGGAGAATAACATCCCATAGTTAAGCATGTGTGTGTGGCATGTGAGAATGACAAAGCCCAAGAGGCCAGTGGCAAGGGCCTGGAGTTGGGGACTTAATTCTCTCTCTTAGAGTTTCCTCCACTCCCCTCGGCCTATACCACCTCCCTCCTTTCCTACCTGGCTCTCAACTATTCCTCCTCAATCCACCCAGCCCATGCTGCAGCAAGATAGACCGAGAGATGCGTCATGTCCCTCGCCATGCTGGAAGCTGAGTTTCGGTGCAGGCTCCATCATTTCCTGGGTGTTTCACGTTGAGCAATTAACTTGGTCTCTCTGAGCCTCCGTTTTTTGTTGTTGTTGTTGTTGTTGTTGTTCTTTTTAAATATATATATTTTTTATATTTTGTTGATTTTTTAGAGAGAAAGGAAGAGAGAAGGAAAGAGAGAAACATCGATCAGTTGCCTCCTGCACGTCCCCTACAAGGGATAGACCTGAAATTGAACCTACAACCTTCCAGTGCATGGGGCGACGCCCAGCCAACTGAGCCCCTGGCCAGGGCTGAGCCTCAGTTTTCTTATCTGAAAAACAGGAGTGGGCATAATGAAGTCATTTATTCAGTGTGTCAACATTTCCTAAGGCTTCCTCTGGGCCAGGTCTTATCCTGGCAGTGCTTGGGACACAGGCTGAGTCAGCCCCAGGCCTGCCCTTAAGGAGCTTGCCGTCCACGTGGGGGGAAGGGGAGACGGAAGTGAACCCACAAAGTCAAGGTGCAGGGTGACTTGAGGGAGGCACCTGCTGTAGGAAGCGAGATGAGAGTGACTAACCAGACCGCAGCAGGTGGGAACTGGGTGGTGTTCAGGGAGGGCTTCCTGGAGGAAGAGGTGCAGCTTGCAGGACAAGTTGTGAGAAGAGCGTTCTGGGAAGAGAAAATAGAATGGGTGAAGGCCCAGAGGTCAGAGGGCATGGCACAGTTCAGGGAAGCCTTTAATCATCTCCGTGGCTGCAGAGCAGCCAGGGAAGTGGGCAGAGCCGGACCCGGGAACAGTGGCAGCTGCTTGCCATGGCTGTGGCTCTCGGCTGCTCGACGGATGGCGAGATACAACGGAGACGTGCTGTTGATGAGAAAAAGGCACATCGGGTCCCAGAAGCTAACTGTGCAAAAAATAAGAAAGCAAACGATCTCTTCAAATGTTTCCTATTTTTCCCTTAGCCAGGTTTGACTCTGGATAGAGCCTCAGTCAGCCTGCAAATGGAAAGGTCCCAGGTTTGAATCCAGTCAAGGACACATGCCCACGTAGTGGACTGAATCCCCAGTAGGGGGTGTGAGGGAGGCAGCCGGTCAATGACTCTCTCATCATTGATGTCTCTCTCTCTCCCTCTCCCTTCCTCTCTGAGATCAATAAAATAGAGAGAGACCCGATGCACAGAATTCATGCGGCCGCAGCCCCGGCTTTGTCTGGAGGGTCATCCTGACGGTCGTTCCGCTTTTCAGAACAGCCGTCAGGTCTCATTAGCATATGACGCTTTGATCACTAAAGATTCATTTTTTTCTATTTTGATTTCATGTTGGGGTGACAATATTTTGCATATAATGAGTTAATAAAATGTTAAACTTTTTTTAGATTTTGGTTTATTTATTTATTTTCTTGACTGTAATTTTTCAATTACAGTTTACCTTCAATGTTACCTTGCATTCGTTCTAGATGTACAACATAGTGCTTAGTGGTGACCCTGCTAGCTGTTCTCAACCTGCGGGTCGTGACCCCCAGGCTGAGAACCGCTGCTGGAGAGCCAAAGACCATCGGAAAACACAGATATTTACATTACGGTTCATTAACGGTAGCAACGTTACAGTTATGAAGGAGCAACGAAAATAGTTTTATGGTTGGGGGTCACCACAACATGAGGAACTGTATTAAAGGGTCGAGGCATTAGAAAGGTTGAGAACCACTGGGTTAGACAATCATGTGCTTAATGAGTGTTCCCCATAATATTTCCAGTACCCAGCTGGCATCATCCATAGTTATTACAATAGTAGAGGCCTGGTGCACAAAATTCATGCACTGGGGGAGAGTGGTCCCTCAATCCAGCCTGCACCCTCTCCAATCTGGGACATGCCTCTCACAATTCAGGATTGCTGGCTCCCAACCACTTGCCTGCCTGCCTGCCTGCCTGATTGGCCCTAACTACTTCTTCCTGTCAGCCTGATCCCCCCTTAACCACTCCCCTGCCAGCTTGATTAATGCCTATCTGCTCCCCTGCCATCCTGATTGCCCCTAACTGCTCTCTCCTATAGGCCTGGTGGTTCCTAACTGCCCTCTCTTGCCGGCCTAGTCACCCCCAACTTCCCTCCTCTGCAGACCTGGTTGCCCCCAACTGCCCTCTCCTGCAGGCTTGATCATCCCCAACTGACCTCCCTTGTAAGCCTGGTCCTTCCCAACTACCCTCCTATCCTGGCCTGATCGCCCACAACTGCTCTCCCTTGCAGGCCTGGTTCCTTCCAACTGCCCTCCCCTGCTGGTCATCTTGTGGCAGCTATCTTGTGTCCACATGGGGGCAGCCATCTTGTGTGATGGAATGACTGTCAATTTGCATATTACTCTTTTACTGGATAAGATTATTGACTCTATTTTGCTATGCTGTACTTTTACATCCCCGTGAGGAGGACTAGGTGAAAAAGGTGAAGGGCCCTAGCCGGTGTGACTCAGTGGATAGGGTGTCAGCCTGCAGACTAAAGGGTCCCAGATTCCATTCCAGTCAAGGGCACACTATTATGCCCAGATTGCAGGCTTGATTCCCAGTAGGAGGCGTGCAGGAGGCAGCTGGTCAATAACTCATCATTGATGTTTCTATCTCTCTCCCTCTCCCTTCCTCTCTGAAGTCAATAAAAATATCTATTTTTTAAAAGGTGAAGGGAACCCCTGCCTTTAAAATGTGCCTCAGTGCGCCACATGGGACCCTTTCCTCCCGGACTGCTCTCCTAGGCAGTCTGCGAGGAGGTCCGGCTGGGTTTCCCCTTCTTTCCCTCTTCCCCTGGCCCCAGTCTCATGGTGCGGCTTCTCCGGCTCCATTCCCCCCGAGCCTGTGAACCCGCCCGGAGACCCCCAATAAAGCCTGATTAATTCGTTCACTTAAAATAAATAAATAAATAAATAAATAAATAAAAGGTGAAGGGCATGAGAAGTACAGATGGGTAGTAACTTTTGCTTCTTTTTACTTTTAAAAAATATATATATATATCTTCATTGATTTCAGAGAGGAAGGAGAGGGAGATGGAAACATCACTGATGAGAATCATTGATCAGCTGCCTCCTGCACGCCCCCTATTGGGGATTGAACCCGCAACCTGGGCATGTGCCCTTGGCCAGAATCGAACCTGGGGCCCTTCCGTCTGCAGGCTGACGCTCTATCCACTGGGCCAAACCGGCCAGGGCTTTTTTTTTTTTTCTTTTTTAACTGGCCGGTGTGCCTGCCATTTATTTCCACTGGCCATCACCATTCTGGATGCTGTGGGTTTCCAACAGCAGGTTGAGGGGTTAGAAATGTGTCCCAGGATGATGAGGGACCCAGAGCAGGGTTGTGAGCAGGAGAGAGTCGGGGTGCAAGAAGAACCCTCTGGGGTCAAAGGAAGGATGCAGGGGAGAGGGGAGAGCAGGAGGTGACGGTCCAGGTGGGAGAGACGCAGGTCTGAGCTGAAGCCGGGAAATGGGGACAGAGAGGAGGGAGCCGCACAGGGAGGGGAGAGGGGGTCACCCACTGAGAGGTCTAGCCTGCCACCTGGAAGAATGGTGGGTCCTGAGTTCTGTGGGGACCTGAGTGTGAAGGGCGGGGGAACTCGGGGGCCGAATGGGCAGCACCCCAAAGATTACACTGAATGCCAATGGTTCCGTCCAGGGAGACATGGAGGCCAAGCAAAGGGGGTGACCATTAGATTTTATTTTTCCAGAAAGTCACAGAGGCAGAAGAAGTGAGCTGTAGAAGAAATGGGCTCAGGAAACCAGTCAGAGACGCAAAAGCTCAAACCCTTGGGGCTTCGGAGAAAGAGAAAGGCAAGGAAAACCTGGCAGGGTGATGGGGAAGGGGGGAGGCAGGGGCATACTCCACAGAGAGCACCCCCAAACTTTGCTTGTTTGTTTGTGAATCCTCACCAAAGGGTATTTTTCCCATTGACATTTTAAAATATATTTTATTGATTTTTTTTTTTTTACAGGGAGAGGGATAGAGAGTTAGAAACATCGATGAGAGAGAAACATCAATCAGCTGCCTCCTGCACACCCCCTATTGAGGATGTGCTCACAACCAAGGTACATGCCCTTGATCGGAATTGAACCTGGGACCTTTCAGTTCGCAGGCTGACGCTCTATCCACGGAGCCAATTCCCATTAATTTTTTAAAATATATTTTATTGATTTTTTTTACAGGGAGAAAGAGAGTTAGAAACATGGATGAGAGAGAAACATCTATCAGCTGCCTCCTGCACACCCCCTACTGGGGATGTGTCCACAACCAAGGTACATGCCCTTGACCGGAATAGAACCTGAGACCCTTCAGTCCGCAGGCTGAGCCAATTCCCATTGATTTTTAGAGGGAGTGGAAGGGAAGGAGGGAGGGGGAGAGAGAGAAACATCGATGGGAGACACATCTGGTTGGTTGCCTTCTGAACACACCCTGACCTGGGTGGGATCGAACCTGTGATTCACGCAAGTGCCCTTGACCGGGAGTCAAACCCACAACCCTATGGTGTGCGGGTGGAGGCTCTAACCACTAAGCAATAGGGGCCAGGGCCCAACAACTTTTTTTATTTATTTATTTTAGAGAGAGAGAGAGGGAGACAGAGACATCCATTTGCTGTCCGCCTTATCGATCCATTCATTGGTTGATTCTTCTACGTGCCCTGACCCCCGGGCTCCAACCGCAAACTTCCAGAGTGGGGAGGGGAGGCCCTAACCACTGAACCACCCGGCCAGGGCTCTGGACAATTCTATTTCATTCAAGAAAAACAAAGGCAGCGCCAGGCCCCAACTGGTGCGGAGACAGATGTTCATTATGGCCATCAGCTGACCTCATTGCCCAAGGACCTTCCTAAACGTCCCCCCCCCCATTTTCCTTCTCGCTCCCCCCCCCCCCCCCCCCCCCCCCCCCCCCCCCCCCCCCCCCCCGTCCAGGTGATCATTCCAGCCCACATCCTTCCCAGACATGCAGGACCCTCAGCTCAGATCCTCCTGCAACTTGCATTGTCTCTCCCTGTGTGTTCAATTGCATCCCCGCCAGCTTCCCCAGGCGTCCCCCCCCCCCCACAACGTCTGCCCTGGGGGCGGGCAACCTGACGCCCCTCTCCGCAGAGCAGGGGGAGCCTGCGGGCAGGTCAGCAGAGAGATTTGAAGGCTCCAGAGATTTAGGGGGAAGACAGACACAGAGAAAAGGATGGAGAGAGAAGCAGAGGAATAAAGAGACAGAGACAGACAGACAGACAGACAGACAGACAGACAGACAGACATGGTTGATTGCCAGGACCAGGGAGGGAAAGGGATCGACACCCCGGAGGTGGGCAGACTTGGAAGAGGGGCTGGAGGGCGGGTCCAGGGCCCTGATACGGGGCAGAAGTGGGGGGACAGCCAGGGAGCTGTCCGGCGGGGACAAGGGAGCTATTGAGCGCCGCCCGCCCGCCTTCCTGGAAGCGAGGTTGGGAAAGGAGCTGCCAGGAGCGTGGCTCGGGGCGCTGGGGGCGGACAAAGCCGGATTGTTCCGGCCTTTCCCACAGCGCCCCGGCCTGCGCCCCAGCCTGCACCCCAGCCCGGGGCAGGGTCGAGTACCAGCCCGGTGACACACGCTTTCTCACTGCTGGCTCACTCTCCCGTGGGGACAAGGAGGTCGTCCGCAAGCACCGAGCGACGTGAGGACAGGTGGGTGAATCACCCCAACCCCACTGACCCGCGCCACCTGGTGCCCAGGCAGGGCCCAGGGACTTGTGGGTCCTGAGCAGAGAGACATACGGGGATGGGGGGAGACCCCTGCTAGCCAGGCAGCTGTTGGCTTGCCCAGGAGGCTCACATCTGGGGCCTTGGACACTTTCTTGCTCAAGGACCTAGATGTCCAGGGAATGAGGAGGGCAGGGTTCCATCGTTCCCTCTCCCCCACCCCCCAACCAGGAGTCAGCACCCAGCCCCTCCTCCCACAGACCCAGGGGTCCCCAGCCCCTCCTCCCTCAGACCCAGGGGTCCCCAGCCCCTCCTCCCTCAGACCCAGGGGTCCCAAGCCCCTCCTCCCTCAGACCCAGGGGTCCCCAGCCCCTCCTCCCTCAGACCCAGGGGTCCCCAGCCCCTCCTCCCTCAGACCCAGGGGTCCCAAGCCCCTCCTCCCTCAGACCCAGGGGTCCCCAGCCCCTCCTCCCTCAGACCCAGGGGTCCCCAGCCCCTCCTCCCTCAGACCCAGGGGTCCCCAGCCCCTCCTCCCTCAGACCCAGGGGTCCCCAGCCCCTCCTCCCTCAGACCCAGGGGTCCCCAGCCCCTCCTCCCTCAGACCCAGGGGTCCCAAGCCCCTCCTCCCTCAGACCCAGGGGTCCCCAGCCCCTCCTCCCTCAGACCCAGGGGTTCAGGCCCCCAGCACCTACTCCCTCAGACCCAGGAGGCCCCCAGCCCCCCCTCCCTCAGACCCAGGGGTTCAGGCCCCCAGTCTCTCTTCCCTCAGAAACAGGGTCCAGGCCCCTAAACTCTCCTCCCTCAGACCAAGGAGTCCAGACCCCAGCCCCTCCTCCATCAGAAACGGGTCCAGACCCCTAACCTCTCCTCCCTGAGACACAGGGGTCCAGGCCCCCAGCCCCTCCTCCCTCTGACCCAGGAGTCCAGGCCCCCAGCCCCTCCTCCCTCAGGCCCAGGACTCCAGGCCCCCAACTCCTCCTCCCTCTGACCCAGGGGTCCAGGCCTCCAGCCCCTCCTCCCTCTGACCCAAGAGTCCAGGCCCCCAGCCCCTCCTCCCTCAGACCCAGGAGTCCAGGCCCCAGCCCCTCCTCCCTCAGGACCAGGCCCCCAGGCCCCCAGCCCCTCCTCCCTCAGACCCAGGAGTCCAGGCCCCCAGCCCCTCCTCCCTCAGACCCAGGAATCAGCACCCAGCCCATCCTGCCCCAGATTCAGGGGTCCGGGCCCCCAGCCCCTCCCTCAGACCCAGGAGTCTGGGCCCCCAGCCCCTCCTCCCTCAGACCCAGGAGTCTGGGCCCCCAGTGCACTTAGGGACACTGTGCTCCTTCCTGGAAGCTGGGGTCAGGGGTCATCAGGAGCAGCTGTGGGGGGTGGAAGAATGTGTGTGGGAGGGCAGTGAGGAGGAAGAGGGAGGGGCAGCCTGGAGGACCTGGAGATTCGGGTTAAAAGGAAGCACCGGGGCTTGTGGGGGAAAGACCAGCCTCTTGCAGGGAGGCCCGGAGCCTGGGGTATCTATCGGTCAAGCTGCCCTTGTCGCCCTGGCCCCACGACCCCTACTTCTGCTCTCCGCCTGCCTCTTTCTCCTCTTTCTGTCTCTCTGTCTCTCTCTCCCGTTTCTGGGGATCCTCACTGCTTTGCCGATTCCTTTCTTCCCCTCAGCTCCCTGTGTCTCTGACTCTGCCTGCCTGTGACATGCACTGTCCGTGGGCCGGTAGGCAGTGGCCCCCAGCAGGTAAGACTGCACCGTACCCCAGAATCTAAAAGTGTGGAAGTGAGCCCAGAGCTGAGGTGCAGTGGAAGATGCATGAGGAGGAAGAATGTCAGGGGCCCCTGGGACCAGCAGAAGCAATGCTGGAGTCTCCCTGGCACCCCCCCTTCACGGGATCCTCAGGTGGAAGCAGGGGTGTAGGAGACCAGAAATCCGGAGGCTAGATAAAGATCAGAAGTCAGGGGTCCGGGGAGACCGATGGGGCAGGTGGCAGGCCGGGGAGGCGGGGGCAGGAGGAGGGAGAAAAGGGAGGGGCCTGCGTGGGGCCTTGAGCGGGGCCTGATGAAGCACTTGCCCTCCCCTCCCAGGATCGGCCATGAAGATGCTGATTGCAGCTCTGGTCCTGACCGCAGCAGGTGGGAAAAAGGGGGGTGAGGAATGGGGAGGTTTGGGGACAGGATGGGGGTTGCTGATGGGGCAGAGATTGCAACTGGAGATGGGAGCCACGCAGGTGTGGAGGGGGGTGGGTTTGGGATGAGGGAGATGCGGGAGACTAGGTAGAGAGAGATGGGGGACGCAGACAGGGAAGGGGGTGGGACGTGGCCGTGAAGATGGGAGAGACACGGAGGACGGGGTTGGCTTTGGGGGTGGTGCTGGACAGACACATCTGGATGCGGGAATGGAGACCATCTGGATGATTAGGGCAGGATTGGGTCCGCCCTACGGGGTGCACCTGCTTCTCTCCAGCCCTCCCCTCTGACGCTGACCCTCCCTCCCGCAGCCCAGGCCGAGAGGAAGGATAAGGTGCTGTCCGGAGGGCCCTGCGAGCGGATGTCTCACCCCTACCAAGCCGCCCTCTACAACTCCGGCCACCTGCTCTGCGGGGGGGTGCTCATCCACCCGTCGTGGGTCCTCACGGCCGCACACTGCAAGAAACCGTGAGTTGCCACACCGCGGAGGGACGGTCGGTCGGGGGAGTGGCGGCAATTAGAGCCGGCCCATGTCTTGCAGACCTCAGGCTCGGGAATGGCACGCATATCCCCCTCGTCCCCGCGCCAGGCCATCTGATAACCAGTCTCATTTGGCCAATAGTTAATTGAGCACTAAATATGGGCCGGCGCTGTGTGGAGCCTTGGGGTAAAAAAAAAAAAAAAAAAAGCAGAACTGCCACTCTGGTGAACTGGCCTGGCCTTCTCCCTGGGGAGGCTGCCCTGCACAGAGGGCCCCGTAGGGAGAGACAAGGGTTTCTGCAAAGTGCAGGGGAGGGTTTGCATCTGGGAAGCAGCAAGATCCGCTGTCATCGTCCAAAGCAATCTGGCTACCTTGTGGGACGTGCACTGGGCAAGAGGGGTGAACGGGGCGCGTGAGGAGGCCCGGGCCACCGTCCAGCGCCGTCAGATGCTGGTGGGGCCGGGGTCCTGGCTGAGGGGGAGGCACGGACGTTAGACACCGTGGGAGTTATTTCTTGGGAGTTATTTTGAGACGGAGCCAGCAGGACGTGGTGAGGTGGGATAGAGGGAAAGAGAGAAAGCAGGGCTGGCCTCCACGGGGCCACAGGGCGTTAGGTTGTGTCTTTGGCTGCTTTGGGGAAGAGGGAACGAGAAGCAGCTTGGATCCGGGCCAGAAAGCATCAGACTTTTTTTTTTTTTTTTTTTTTTGCTTTTGCCAAGATGAATCGGTGCCAGGTTGGCCGCTGGCACTCGGGGAGAGGTCAGAGCGGGAGGGAGAGAGGAAGGGGCATCTGCAGGCAGGTAGTATTTAAAGGCACGGCACCGGATGAGATCACCCCAAAAAAACAGGCCCGGATAGAGGAGCGCAGAGGGCCTGGGATGAATCCCCGGGGCACACAAAAAACCTCACGTTAGTTCATTTCACAGCTGCTGGGCGCTAACGGCGGGCCAGGTGCCCGGGGAGGTGGCGACATTCCGTTTCCACAAGCAGGGCCTGTTGGTCCCATTTTGCAGATGAGGAAACTGAAGCTCGGAGACATAGCCAGGGATGACTCAAGTGGGGGGCAGGCAACAGTTACTTCACCTACTGTGGGAGGAGGGGATCTTGTCATGGACGCAAGGACCCCAAGGCAGGCTCCACCATGCTCAGGTGGGACTGGCCTCATCCCCCCACCCCCCTGCCATCTTCATTCATTCCTTCAGTGCCCCCTGGAGCACCCACTCAGGGCCAGGTTGGAGTTGGGCAGTGGGGATTCAGGAGGGGATGATGGAAAGACAGTTACCCTAAGTCCCATGAAGGACAGGAGCAGAGAGCAGAGGCACCTACTGAGGATGGAGGAGAGGAGAGTCCCGCGGAGGCACGGCCCATGAGATGGTGTGGTCAGGAGAAGTTGAGGGAAGAGCATTCAGAGCAGGGGAAACACGGGCACAGGCCCTCAAGTGAGAACATGCCGGAGCGTGACCAGTCCACAGGGGGGGCAGAGAACGGCGGGGTGGGACAGTTGGGCTGTATTCTGGGGACAACGGGGCTTTGGAGCAAGGGAGTGTCTCTTTGATACACTTCACAAATACTTCTTGAATACCCATCATACCCAGATACCGGCCTAGGCTCTGAGGATGCTGTATCTAAACTAAACAAACATCCCCTCTTGGTAGTCTAGAGCCGTAGTTGGCTAACTGTGGCCCTCGAGCCACATGTGGCTCTTTGGCCCCTTGAGTGTGTCTCTTCACCACAAAATACCACGGCCTGGGCGAGTCTATTTTGAAGAAGTGGCGTTAGAAGAAGTTTACGTTTAAAAAATGTGACTCTCAAAAGAAATTTCAATCTTTGTACTGTTGATATTTGGCTGCATTGACTAATGAGTTTGCCGACCACTGGTCTAGAGCAGTGGTCAGCAAACTGTGGCTCGGCAAGCCACATGCAGCTCTTTGGCCCCTTGAGTGTGGCTCTTCCACAAAATACCACGGCCTGGGTGAGTCTAATTTGAAGAAGTGGCGTTAGAAGAAGTTTAACTTTAAAAATTTTGGCTCTCCAAAAAAATTTCAGTTGTTGTACCATTGATATTTGGCTCTGTTGACTAGTGAGTTTGCCGACCACTGATCTAGCGTCATTAAATTTACATGAATAGCCCTAACCGGTTTGGCTCAGTGGATAGAGCATCGGTCTACAGACTGAAGGGTCTCAGGTTCTATTCCGGTCAAGGGCATGTACCTTGGTTGTGGACACATCCCCAATAGGGGGTGTGCAGGAGGCAGCTAATCGATGTTTCTCTTTCATCGATGTTTCTAGCTCTCTATCCCTCTCCCTTCCTCTCTGTAAAAAATCAATAAACTATATTTTAAAAAGTAAGTAAATTTACATGGATTAAAACAGGATGAAACTTCTCAGGCGCTCCGTAGCTGCCTGTGGCTAGTGGCCACTGGCTCACGTAGCACAGACAAATGTTCGTCACTGCAGACAATTCTGTCAGGCACCGATGAGGTGGTAGGAGGAGAGACAATAAAACAGGTGAATATTTAACAACACCTATATTAGACCTAAAAGAATAATGACAGGTTTTCTGGTGGAGAAGAAAACAGGAGAGGGAGATAAGGATTACCTGTTGGGGTGGACATTTACATCTTAATTGGGTTTCAGGGAAGGCCTCAGATGAGGAGGCCACATTTGAAGTAGGTGAGGGAGGGAACCACACACATATCTGGGGCGGGCGGGGGGATAGTTGCTGGCTGAGGAAGCAGCCATTGCAAAGGCCCTGGGGTGGGAGGATGACTGTTGTATTCGAGGAAAGGCAGGGAAACCAGTGTGGCTGGAGAAGAAAGAAAAAGGGGGAGAGGAGGATGGGAAGAGATATCTGTAAGGTGACAGGCAGGACCAAGTAGGCCATGGTGAGTACATTGGTCTTTCCTCCGAGTGAGTTGGGAGTCATGGGAGAATTCTCAGCAGGCAAAGGACAGGACCAAGTTATGTTGTTAAAATATCTTGAAGCTTAGTGCATGGGGGGAAATATAAAAAATAAAATTCTGCCCTAGCCGGTTTGGCTCAGTAGATAGAGCGTCGGCCTGCGGACTGAAGGGTCCAAGGTTCGATTCTGGTCAAAAGCATGTACCTTTGTTGCGGGTACATCCCCAGTAGGGGTGTGCAGGAGGCAGCTGATCGATGTTTCTCATCTATGCTTCTAACTCTCTATCCCTCTCTCTCCTTGTAAAAAAAATCAATAAAATATATTTTTAAAAATCAATGGGAAAAATACTCTCTGGTGAGGATTAACAAACAAACAAAAATAGTTTGGGGGTGCTCTATGTGGAGCACACCTCTCCCTCTACCCCTCGGCAGATTTTCCTTGCCTTTCTCTTCGATGCTCCAAGGGTTTGAGCTTTTGCCTCTCCCTTCTTCTCTATAAAAAGTCAATAAAATATATATTTTTAAAAATATATTTTATTGATTTTAGAGAGGAAGAGAGAGATAGAAACATCAGTAATGAGAGAGAATCATTGATCGGCTGCATCCTGCACACCCCAAGTGAGGATCAAGCTCGAAACCTGGGCATGTGCCCTTGACTGGAATTGAACCTGGAACCCTTCAGTCCGAAGGCCAACACTCTATCCACTGAGCCAAACCAGCTAGGGCTAAAATATATTTTTTAAAATAAAATAAAATATCTATGACTGTTCTGTGGAAGATAGACTACAGAGGGCCAACGGCAGAAGCAAGAAATCCAGTGAGGGTAGCTACTACTGTAGTCCGAGTAAAGGAGGATGGTTGCTCAGACCAAGATGGTAGCACTGGGGGCGCAGTGGTCAGATTCTGGATATACTTGGAGGAGACGAAAGGATTTGCAGACTGCTTAGATGGGAGGCATGAAATAAAGAGTCAAGAATAGTCTCCACGTTTATGCTGGAAGGATAGAATCATCATATACTGAGTTGGAAAGACAGGAGGAAACAAGGCCAGATAGATAGGTCATGATGTACCAGGCTGTCCCCCTTCCTGCCACCACCCCATCTGGAGTCTCAGCCGCAGCCCAAGGGCTTCACGTGAGACCCCACCCTTCTCCTCTCTCACAGGAATCTCCAGGTCTACCTGGGGAAGCACAACATTTACGAGAGAGAGAGCTTCCAGGAGCAGAGCTCCGTTGTCCAGACCGTGGTCCACCCTGGCTACAACGCGGCCACTCATGACCAGGACATCATGCTGTTACGCTTGAAGCGCCCGGCCAACCTCTCAGACCGCATCCGGCCCCTGGCCCTGGAGAGGGACTGCTCAGCCAACCGCACCAGCTGCCAGATCCTAGGCTGGGGCAAGACAGCGAGTGGTCAGTAAGACAAGGACGATGGGGAAGCAGGCCAATGGGTCATGGGTTAGGTGAAGGGTCAGAGGTGAAAGTGGTCCCGTGATGAGGACCAATAGGGCAGTGCATCGCTGGGTAAAAGGTCAAAGGGTAGGGAAGACAAATATGGAAGTTGGGCTAATGAAGTGAATAGCCAATGAAGAAAGTAGACCAATGGGTGAATGCTATCGCTGGATGGGCCATAAGATGATGGGCCAGTGAGGAGGGGGAGGGTCAATGGGGAGACACCAATCAGAAAGGAGCCTATTGTCGAAAGGGACCAATCAGGCTGGTGGAGGATGGACTAATGGAAGAAGAGAGATAAATGAAGCAGGGGAGCCAGCTGAAGGGTGTGAGTTGAGAGAATGTATGGATAGAGAGTTAATGGGAGAGGGTCCATGGAGAAAGAGTGAATAGTCAAATGGAGTCACTAGAAGAAGAAAGAAGTCCAATAAATCAGCAGGAACCATTGACTGTGGGCCTATAAGTGGAGGGCTAAAAAAGAAGGCCCCCTGTTGGATGAAGGGCCAATGGAAGGGTAGAGCCATCTAGGAAAGGACCAATGGGGGAGTGGACCATTGGATGAAGGGCCAATAGGAAGAAAGAGGCATTTAGGAAAGGACCAATGAGGGATGTGGGCCATTGGATGAAGGGCCAATAGGAAGGGAGAGCCAATGGGAAAAGAAGGGTCCAGTGATGACCAACCAGGATGAACCACCGAGCAAGAATGGTCCAATGAAGGACAAAGAGGTGTGACAGGGGCGGTCACTAATAGCGGAAGCGTCTGAAGGTCAGCTGGAACTACTGGAGAAGGTGTGACCAGGGGAGGAGAGAGAAGTGGAGGCAGGACAGAGGAGAAAGGAAAAACCAACAGGAAATGACTCATGGAGAAGGGAGGGACTAATGAGGAAGAAAAGCCAATAGGAGGGAAGAATGGCATAACGAGGGACCTATCAAGGGTCAAGGCCAATGGAGATGGGGAGAAGGGAACCAGTGGGGGATGGGGGCCAGCCGAGGAGGGAGGAATTATAGGGCCCAGATGGTCGCTGAGGAAGATGTGGGAAGGATGGGTTCCAAGGTGAGCCTCCCCACCCCCCTCTCTCGTCAGGTATGTTTCCTAACACCATCCAGTGTGCAGATGTCCACCTGGTGCCTCATGAGGACTGTGAGCGTGCCTACCCTGGCCAGATCACCCAAAACATGGTGTGTGCTGGGGATGAGAAGTACGGGAAGGATTCCTGTCAGGTGAGTCAGATGACGGGGCCCACCAGTTATACAGCACAGGACAGAGACATGAAAACACATTCAGAGACAGGAAGAGAGACACACACTCACAGAGACCTTAACTGGGCTTTACAGAGACTTTGAGGCATGAAAAGGGTGAGAGAGCCCTAGCCAGATTGGCTCAGTGGATAGAGCATCAGCCTACAGACTGAAGGTTTCTGGGTTTGATTCTGGTCAAGGGCACGTGCCCGAGTTGTGGGCTTGGTCCCCAGTTGGGGGCATGCAGGAGGCAGCCAATCAATGGTTCTTATCATTGATGTTTCTATCTCTCTCTCCCTCTCCCTTCCTCTCTGAAATCAATATATATATATATATATATATATATATATATATATATATATTTTTTTTTTTAATTTTATTGTGTTTTTTTTTACAGGAGATAGAGAGTTAGAAACATCAATGAGAGAGAAACATTAATCAGCTGCTTCTTGCACACCCCTACTGGGGATGTGCCCGCAACCAAGGTATATGGTCCTTGACCAAAATTGAACCTGGGACCCTTCAGTCCGCAGGCCAACGCTCTATCCACTGAGCCGAACTGGGATCGGGCCTAAACAGGCATTCAGACATACCACTTGCAGTCTAGGGCTCTCTCGGTCCAGGACTACTTGTCCCTTACTGGTGACCTGCAGCAGAGGTGGGAGAGCCTTCCACCACAGCCTCTGCACTCACCAGCCGTGAACCATGAGGACAGCTCCTGCATTGAGCATCTGCCTCCTGGTGGTCAGTACAAGTCATAGCAATTGGTCGTTCCACCGTTTGGTCGATTTGCCTGTTATGGTTTTATTATATAGGACATATTATTGATTTCCGAGAGGAAGGGAAAGGGAGAGAGAGAGAGAAATATCAACAATGAGAGAAAATCATTGATCGGCTGCCTCCTGAATGCCCCCTACTGGGGATCAAGTCCACAACCAGGGCATGTGCCCTTGACTGGAATCGAACCTGGGACCCTTCAGTCCAAAGGCCTCTATTCACTGAGCCAAACCAGAGAGGGTTATTCTTTTTCTTTCTCTTTTTCTCTCTCTGCCTCTGTTTCTCCATGCTTCTTCTTTTTTTTTAATTATTTTTATTGATTATAGAGAGGAAGGAGAATGATAGAGAGAGAAAAAAACATCAGTGATGAGAATCATTGATCGGCTGCCTCCTGCACGCCCCCTACTGGGGATCGAGCCCACAACCCAGGCATGTGTCCTTGGCCGGAATCGAACCTGGGACCCTTCAGTCCAACAGGCCGACACTAAATCCACTGAGCCAAACCGGCCAGGGCTCTCCATGCTTCTGAGTCTCCCTCGTTCTATTTCCCCGTCTGTGACTGTTGTGTGTGTGTGTGTGTGTGTGTGTGTGTCTGTGTGTCTGTGTGTCTGTGACTGTGTGTGTGTCTGTCTATCCCTGAGTATTTCTCTCCATCTCTGGGTGTCTCTCCCTTTCCACATGTCCAAGTCTCCCCCTGTCTCTGTCTTTCTCTCCCTGCATTACTGACTCTCTCCCTTTTCCCCTTGAAGGGTGATTCCGGGGGCCCCCTGGTGTGTGGAGACCGTCTCCGAGGTCTGGTATCATGGGGTGACGTCCCCTGCGGATCCAAGAAGAAGCCGGGGGTCTACACCAACGTCTGCAGATATCACCACTGGGTCCGGAGAACCATTTGGGCCAACCCATTCTGACATGTGGCATCCCACCCTTGGCCTCGGCCCCCCACTTACCGCCTCTAAAATATCTCTGATAAAGAAGACCATGCCTCCTCCCCCTGCTCCTGCCCAGAACAACCCTTAATGCTTCGTTCTGCCTGATTTTACCCTAACCTCATCCCTGGGGGTGAGTGGGGACACGGGCTGAGGTCTTGCCCCCGCCACGAAGAGAAAACAGAGACATCGCTTCTGAACAGCCCGCCCTCCCGATTATCCCAGGGGCGTGTTGTGTCCCCGAAGAGGAGTGATCACACACCTAGAGAAACCCGAAGTGGAATCCCAGCTCTGCCGCTTGCTACCCATGAAAACTCACATCTGTAAACTAGGATAACACAGTATGTTCCTCATAACTCAGGGGCCACAGTTGGGAGGATTCCAGGTCTCGAACATGGGAAACTCAGGCACCTGGCTTGCCTCCCTGTTGAATAAAGAGTAAATGTCATTGCCGGTGACACGTTTTGCTTTTCTCCCACATCTGCTGCCCTGAAACCCAGATATGCTTCGTGCTTTCAGCAGCCTAGCAGAATTAGGCGGTTAATCCTCCAGGGTCCATGGGAGATGGTGGTGCTAGGCCTTGAATGTCAGGCGGAAGAAGTGGGCCTCGATCCTGAGGGCCTTGAGAGAAGGAAGGACGGGGTCAGATCTGGGTATTAGAAAAACCTCACTGGGGTGCATTCGAGGTGGGGGGAATGGGCAGGAAGGAGGAGGCCCTCAAAAAAATGAGGGGGGGCCAAAACCAGTTTGGCTCAGTGCATAGGATGTGAGTGGGACAGGGGCTAGCTCCCCAGAGAGAGGCACTAGAGGCAGCCAATCAATGACTCTCTCTCATCACTGATGTGTCTATCTCCCTCTCCCTTCCTCTCTGAAATCAATCAAGAAATATACATTTAAGACAAATGTAGTTTTATGTTGAAATACTCCCTGCATGGGGCTGGGGTGAGGAGCGGAGAAATATTCAGGAACAGAGGGAGCATTAGAGATGACAATCCATGTGTCTCACAAATACTGAAAACAACCCTATTTTTCCCAGAGTGAAATGAAATTGGAAGTTATTAAACAAAGTGACTATACCATAGGGGACATTCAAAGTCAGTTCTGTCTTTTTTATTTTTTAAATATATTTTTATTGATTTCAGAGAGGAAGAAGGGGAGAGAGAGAGAGAAAAACATCAACGATGAGAGAGAATCATTGATTGACTGCCTCCTGCACACACCCCCACATTAAGGATTGAGTCCACAACCAGGGCATGTGCCCTCAGCTGAAATCGAACCCAGGACCCTTCAGTCCGAAGGCCAACACTCTACCCATTGAGCCAAACTAGCTAGGTGTCTTTTCTATTTTTAAATTCTCACCCGAGGATATATAGAAAGAGGGAGAGAAACATCGATGTGAGACAGAAACATCGATTGGTTGCCTCTCGTACACGCCCCAACCGGGTATCTGCCCTGACCGGGAATTGAACCTGTGGCCTTCACGTGTACAGGAGGGCACTTCAGTGACCTGAGCCACCCAGCTGGGGCAACCTCGTGTCATTTTCATTAGAAAAGAAATGCGGTCCCAAGACAGAGGGGATATTTAAGGAGAACAGAGTCCCTCAGCTCCAAAGATCTTTTTTTCTTTCTTTTTTCTAAAGTATATTTTATTAATTTTTTACAGAGAGGAAGGGGAGAGGGATAGAGAGTTAGAAACATCGACCAGCTGCCTTCTGCACACCTCCTATTGGGGATGTGCCCGCAATCAAGGTACATGCCCTTGACCAGAATCGAACCTGGGACTCTTCAGTCCGCAGGCCGACGCTCTAACCGAGCCACACAGGGCGCTCCAAAGATCTTCAGAGTTGAAGAAAAAGCATGATGTGTCTGAAGAGCCCAGGAAATGTAAAGTGTTGTCAAGGGTGTGTGATAGGAAGCAGTGGTTGACTTTTATGAGGACGAGGAAATATTGAGTCCACCACCTAACTGCCCCCATGCTGGCCTGGTCACCCTTTAACTGCCCCTCCTGCTGGCCTGGTTGCCCCCTAACTGTCCAGATATCCAATTGATCTGGCCTAATTAGCATATTACCCTTTTATTAGTATAGATAGGTGGCCACATTGCCCTGGCTGGTGTGCTCAGTGGTTAGAGCATTAACCCCCAGGGCACCGAAGAGTCTCAGGTTCAACTCCCAGTCAAGGGCACCTACCTGGGTTGTCAGTTCATGCCCAGCCCAGGTGGGGGGTGTGCCTGAGGCAACAGATGGATGGATGTGTCTCTCTCATACTGAGGTGTCTCTATGTGTGTCTCTCTCCCTTCCTCCCTCCCTTACACTCTCTCTAAAAAAAAAGTGGAAAAAATATCCTCAGGTGAAGATTAGCAGCAACAAATAGATGCCACGTCAGAATTTGAGCTCCTCCCTGCTCTGCTACATGAAAGTCTTAAACAGCCGAAAAACTGTTTAAGGGCCCAATCTTTTACAGGCATATTTTTATTGATTCTTTTTTGAGAGGGAGAGAGAAAGAAACATCAATGTGAAGGAGAAACAGCTACCTATTGCCCCGACTGGAGATCAAGCCTAAACCAGCAGTTGGACATCAGGCCGGCAAGCAGAGGCAGTTAGGGTATGTTTCCTGACTGGGTGCACTGGAGGACGCTCTAACCACTGAGCAACACTGGCCAGGGCTAACGAATTTGTTTTTTAAGCAGAATCTTTGTGCATTTGGTACTTAAGGTGCGTGTGTGTCTAAGAGAATCTCACTCGTCCTATGGACAGCATTGAGGCTTCAGCTTCATGTATGTCATTAGTGTCTGATGTTTAAGTTCGAGTCTCACCAACTTCCTACCCAGCGTTGGGAGACTTGAAAAAGGCAACATTGGTCACATATATACGTGTAAAATTAGGAAACTAGGGGCCCAGTGCACGAAATTTGTGTACTTGAGGGGGTGTCCCTTTCACAGTCCAGGAGCCCTCAGGGGATGTCTGACTGACAGCTTAGGCCCACTTCCCACAGAAGTGCACTGGCTCAGGGCTTCTGGCTGAGTGGCACTCCCCCTGTGGGAGCACACCAACCACCAGGGGGCAGCTCCTGCATTTGGCGTCAGGGTCTGCCCCCTTGTGGTCAGTGGGCGTTATAGCGACTGGTCGTTCAGCCGTTTGGTCGATTTGCATATTGGCTTTTTAATATATAGGATGGGTGAATGTATTTTAATGCTGGGAGGTGTGTCTAACCACAGAAGGACTTCCTGAAGAGATCGGAAGTGTTGGTTTTAGAGATGTAGTTTGAGATGTGTGAAGATACTTCGTTTGTACATTAGACTGAACGTTAGTATAAAGCACTCACAAAAATGAGTTAAATCCTGGCAGGTGGCTCAGTTGCTTAGAGTATGTCTAGTACAACAAAAGAATGTGGGTTTCATCTCTGGTTCAGGGCAAGTGTGGGAGACAGCTGATCAGTGTTTCTCTCTCTCTCTCTCTCTCTCTCTCTCTCTCTCTCTCTCTTCCTTTCTCTCTAAAAATCAATGAAGCCCTAGGCAGTTTGGCTCAGTGGATAGAGCGCCGGCCTGTGGACTGAAAAGTCCCAGGTTTGATTCTGGTCAAGGGCACATACCTGGTTTCGGGCTCAATCACCAGTGTGGGGTATACAGGAGGCAGCCGATCAATGATTCTCTCACATCATTGATGTTTCTATCTCTTCCTTTCCCTTCTTCTCTGAATCAATAAAAAATTTATTATAAAAAATATATTAAAAAGTAAAAATCGATGCCCTAACTGGTTTGGCTCAGTGGATGGCAGGCAAAGTGCAGGGCCAAATTATGTTGTTAAAATATCTATGGCTTAGTGCACAGGGGGAAATATAAAAAATAAAATTCTGCCCTGGCCAGTTTTGCTCAGTGGATGGAGCATCGGCCTGGGGATGGAAGGGTCCCAGGTTCAATTCCGGTCAAGGGCATGTACCTTGGCTGCGGGCACATCCCCAGTAGAGGGTGTGCAGGAGGCAGCTGATCGATGTTTTTCTCTCATTGATGTTTCTAACTCTCTATCCCTCTCCTTTCCTCTCTGTAAAAAATTAATAAAGTATCTTAAAAAAATAAAAATCAAGATCAACCAAGACTTGTATGCATGCATATAAGCATAACCAATGGACAGAGACAGCAGGGCGGTGAGGGCATGTACAGGAGTGGGGTTGGGGAGCAATGGGGGAATATGGACACGTGTGTAATACCTTAATAAAATAAATGAATAAATAAATAAATAAATATTTAAGTGAAAGATTAAAACATAAAATAAAATCCGATGAAAAAAATATCCTGAGGTGACGCTTTTTAAAAACGTGTCAAAATATATACAGAATGGGCCCAGCTGGTGTGGGCCAGTGGTTGAGCGTCGACCTACGAACCAGGAAATCACGGTTCGATTCCTGGTTTAGGGCACACGCAGGGGTTGTGGGCTCGATCCCCAGTGTGGGGTGATCAGGAGGCAGCCAATCAATGATTCTCTCTCATCATTGATGTTTCTATCTCTCCCTCCTCCTTCCTCTCTGAAATTCACATATATATGTTTTAAAATAACAAAAAAAACATATATCTAGAATGAAAAGGTCTGCAAGCTCAACTTAAAAAACTAAGAAAGGGCTAGGTTGTGGATGTGTCACTTTAATGCATGTGATAGTCAAAATAAAGCTCAGAATTTTGTTTTTTATATTTGCCCTGTGCACTAAGCCAGCCTCAGAGCTCTAAAACCCTCCTTGTAGGGGAGACAGCTATGGTTTCCCTTCAAGGCATGTGACCTCCGCCAGGCCAGCATCTGTGCCCATTTGCTCTTGGAGAGATTGGTCTGGTGCACAGTAGGTGCTCATCATGCATGGGCACACAGTAGGTGCTCAGCATGTACGTGCTGAATGAGTGAGTGTGTAGCTCTTACATCCTAGTGGGGACAGAGACTTGGAGTCACAGTGAGAGATGTTTGCACAGAGTCAGAGGCACCCAGAAAGACCAGCTGGAGAAGAGGTCAGGAGAGGCAGCCCAGATGGCCCAGGACCAGGGACCAGGGAGAGAGAAGTCGCCTTTTGGGTTCCCCACCCAGTGCCCCATTTCTCAAAGGGCCAGGAGCCACCCACCCCTTCAGCCTCAGGTGGCCCTGCCCAACTCTCTCACCCACGCCTGGCTGTGCAGCTGGGCCACCCCACCTGCAGGGGAGGGGCAGGGGAAGGGAGGGCGGTGGGGGGGGGGGGGCCTGGATCCTGGCCCTGTTCTTCTCCCAGCTACTTCCTACCTAGCCCCTGCACCAGGGTGAAGGGCAGGAGAAGGGGTTGTGGGGTGTCTTGGCAAAATGGCCTGAGTCTTCTGGACTCAAAATGCAGAGTTGGCGAGACCAAGGGACAGGGGGGTGGGGGGAGGATTGAGTCACACAGGATGGGACCATCAATATGATGGTGGTGGCAACAGATGGATTTGTGTGTCTCACAGCTCAGAAAACTGTCCACGTGCAGTACGCAGAGCTTCTTGTGCCCCAGGTATACCTCAATGAAGCCGTTTTTTTAAAAAATAAAGCAGCCGAAACCGGTTTGGCTCAGTGGACAGAGCGTCTGCCTGCGGACTGAAAGATCCCAGGTTCGATTCAGGTCAAGGGCATGTACCTTGGCTGTGGGCACATCCCCAGTGAGGGGTGTGCAGGAGGCAGCTGATCGATGTTTCTAGCTTTCCATCCCTCTCCCTTCCTCTCTGTAAAAAATCAATGTATTTTAAAAAACAAAGCAGACCAGACAATTCCAGGGGGTTTGACAAGCCGAGCACTCAGAAGCTTTCAGAAGGGAGAGGATCCTGGAGACGCAAAGAGCGAGATGTAGAGACGCAGAACGGCAGAGGGGGAGGCGCAGAGGAACAGACACGTTGAGACACAGAGAGATGGGGCTCCTTCCAAGGAGGTGGGGGTGGGAAGGAGGGGGGAGGGAAAGAGAGAGAGGCAAAAAAGTGATACTCTGTGGACACCTTACACCGAAAGAGACTCGGGAAGATTCTGAGGGAAGCAAAGAGGGAGAGACAGAAGGTAGAAGAGTTTGAAACGCGGAGACGGGGGTTGGAAGGGTGACAGGAGGTGAGAGACGGCGCCCGGGACAAAGAAAAGCCTTAGGCCGAGCCGTGCGCCCAGGGCATACGCAGACCTCTCCCCTATCCCCAGGACCAGGAGGTAGGGAGTGGCTTTGGGGACTGGGTGGGGGGGGTGCTCCGGGGGCGGAAATGGGGGGGAGGCAAGAGGAGTGATTGCAAAGACCCGCCAAGGCACCTCACTACCTGGGAATGCGCCCCGGGCGGCAGTGGGTGGTTATAACCCAGACGGGGTGCCGGGAGCCGGGGAGGAGGCGGTGGCAAGGCGGCGTGGGTCCCAGACGTCTGCGCTGAGCTGGGAGCGGGCTTCCCCCCCCCCCCCCCCCGCACCTGGGGGACGTGCAGGTGAGATCGGGGGAGGGGGACCAGCGCAGGTGAGGGCCGGGGAGGGGGCAGCGAGGGAGAGGCAGCTGTCTCTGTCCTCCCTCCTCGCCCGCCTGATTCCCAGGCCCCTCTCCGCCCTGGGACACGGGGCCGGGAGGAAGGAGAGTGGGGTTCTCCTCATCACTCGGGCCTCCCGCCCTCTGTCCCCCTGCCAGGTGCAGTGACCATGGCGAAGACAGGTCACTGGACGTGGATGGTCGGTGCCCTGCTCACAGCTCTCGTTCTGCGGGTGACAGGTAAGCAGAGAGGTGTGCTGTGTGTGCGCAGGCTGCTGTGCCTTGGGGTGGTGGGGGGCTCTGTGGCCCTGGAGCTCCTGTCCCGGGTGGAGGGTGGGGGCGCCAGGCCCGGCGAGTGTGAGTCCACGTCCGTATTAGTGACTGTGAAAGTGGCTGGTGCAAGATTTTGTGGGGCTCCACTTAGGCCCGTTGGATGGTGTGAGGCCTTACTCGCGGGTGATTGCAGGTGATTGCAGGTGACTGCATGTTTGTGCCGGTGATTGAATGTGACTGTGTTTGTGCGGGTGAATGAATGTGGCTGTGTTTGTGCGGGTGATTGTAGGTGACTGCATGTTTGTGCGGGTGATTGTAGGTGACTGCATTTTTGTGGGGGCGATTGTAGGTGACTGTGTGCAGGTGATTGTAGGTGGATGCATGTTTGTGCAGGTGATTGTAGGTGACTGCGTGTTTGTGCAGGTGATTGTAGGTGACTGTGTGTTTGTGCAGGTGATTGAATGTGGCTGTGTGTTTGTGCAGGTGATTGTAGGTGACTACGTGTTTGTGCGGGCGATTGTAGGTGACTGTGTGTGCAGGTGATTGTAGATGGATGCATGTTTGTGCAGGTGATTGTAGGTGACTGCGTGTTTGTGCAGGTGATTGTAGGTGACTGTGTGTTTGTGCAGGTGATTGAATGTGGCTGTGTGTTTGTGCAGGTGATTGTAGGTGACTACGTGTTTGTGCGGGCGATTGTAGGTGATTGTGTGTGCAGGTGATTGTAGGTGACTGCATGTTTGTGCAGGTGATTGTAGGTGACTACGTGTTTGTGCAGGTGATTGTAGGTGACTGTGTGTTTGTGCAGGTGATTGTAGGTGACTGTGTGTGCAGGTGATTGTAGGTGACTACGTGTTTGTGCGGGCGATTGTAGGTGACTGTGTGTGCAGGTGATTGTAGGTGACTGCATGTTTGTGCAGGTGATTGTAGGTGACTACGTGTTTGTGGGGGCGATTGTAGGTGACTGTGTGTGCAGGTGATTGTAGGTGACTGCATGTTTGTGCAGGTGATTGTAGGTGACTGCGTGTTTGTGCAGGTGATTGTAGGTGACTGTGTGTTTGTGCAGGTGATTGAATGTGGCTGTGTTTGTGCAGGTGATTGTAGGTGACTGCATGTTTGTGCAGGTGATTGTAGGTGACTGCGTGTTTGTGCAGGTGATTGTAGGTGACTGCGTGTTTGTGCAGGTGATTGTAGGTGACTGTGTGTTTGTGCAGGTGATTGAATGTGGCTGTGTTTGTGCAGGTGATTGTAGGTGACTGCATGTTTGTGCAGGTGATTGTAGGTGACTGCATGTGTGTGCAGGTGATTGTAGGTGACTGCATGTGTGTGCAGGTGATTGTAGGTGACTGCGTGTTTGTGCAGGTGATTGTAGGTGACTGTGTGTTTGTGCAGGTGATTGAATGTGCCTGTGTGTTTGTGCAGGTGATTTTAGGTGACTACGTGTTTGTGCGGGCGATTGTAGGTGACTGCGTGTTTGTGTGGGCGATTGTAGGTGACTGTGTGTTTGTGCAGGTGATTGAATGTGCCTGTGTGTTTGTGCAGGTGATTTTAGGTGACTACGTGTTTGTGCGGGCGATTGTAGGTGACTGCGTGTTTGTGTGGGCGATTGTAGGTGACTGCGTGTTTGTGCAGGTGATTGTAGGTGACTGCGTGTTTGTGCGGGTGATTGAATGTGACTGTGTTTGTGTGGGTGAATGAATGTGGCTGTGTTTGTGCGGGTGAATGAATGTGGCTGTGTTTGTGCGGGTGATTGTAGGTGACTGCATGTTTGTGCAGGCGATTGTAGGTGACTGCGTGTTTGTGCGGGCGATTGTAGGTGACTGTGTGTTTGTGCGGGCGATTGTAGGTGACTGCGTGTTTGTGCCGGTGATTGAATGTGACTGCGTGTTTGTGTGGGTGATTGTAGGTGACTGCATGTTTGTGCAGGCGATTGTAGGTGACTGTGTGTTTGTGCGGGCAATTGTAAGTGACTGGGTGTTTGTGCAGGTGATTGTAGGTGACTGCGAGTTTGTGCCAGTGATTGAATGTGACTGCGTGTTTGTGCGGGTGATTGTAGGTGACTGTGTGTTTGTGCGGGCGATTATAAGTGACTGGATGTTTGTGTGGGCGATTGTAGGTGACTGCGTGTTTGTGCCGGTGATTGAATGTGACTGCGTGTTTGTGCGGGTGATTGTAGGTGACTGTGTGTTTGTGCGGGCAATTGTAAGTGACTGGGTGTTTGTGCGGGCGATTGTAGGTGACTGCGTGTTTGTGTGGGTAATTGTATGTGTCTGCATGTTTGTGCGGGTGATTGAATGTGGCTGTGTTTGTGCGGGTGAATGAATGTGGCTGTGTTTTTGCCAGTGATTGAATGTGATTGCGTGTTTGTGCAGGTGATTGTGCGGGGCTGTATGTGCACCAGTGCAGCTCAATGTGGAGTTGCCCTGCCTCTGAGACAGTGGCTGTGTGAAGACCATGGCACCAACATGCCTATGCACAAACATGGTCTGCATGTGCATGCATATGAGGTGTGCAGGCGTGTCACTGAGACACTGTGGGCGTGAGAGCAGAGAAGGCCTCCCCTAGTGTGTGTGTCTGGGCAGTGTGCCCCACGAGACAGCAGTGTGTGCAGCTGTCCCAGGGAGGTGATGTGTGTGTCCTTGTCTGTGACAGCTGTTGTCTGTGTGTTTCCTGGGGTGTGTGCGTGTTTCCTGGGGTGTCTGTGTGTTTCCTGGGGTGTGTGCGTGTTTCCTGAGGGTGTGTGCATGTTTCCTGATGGTGTGTGCGTGTTTCCTGGGGTGTGTGCGTGTTTCCTGATGGTGTATGCGTGTTTCCTGGGGTGTGTGCGTGTTTCCTGGGGTGTGTGCGTGTTTCCTGGGGTGTCTGTGTGTTTCCTGGGGTGTGTGCGTGTTTCCTGGGGTGTGTGCATGTTTCCTGATGGTGTGTGCGTGTTTCCTGGGGTGTGTGCGTGTTTCCTGATGGTGTATGCGTGTTTCCTGGGGTGTGTGCGTGTTTCCTGATGGTGTGTGCGTGTTTCCTGGGGTGTGTGCGTGTTTCCTGATGGTGTGTGCGTGTTTCCTGGGGTGTGTGCGTGTTTCCTGGGGTGTGTGCGTGTTTCCTGGGGTGTCTGTGTGTTTCCTGGGGTGTGTGCGTGTTTCCTGGGGTGTGTGCA
Source organism: Antrozous pallidus (assembly GCA_027563665.1). NCBI lineage: Eukaryota > Metazoa > Chordata > Mammalia > Chiroptera > Vespertilionidae > Antrozous > Antrozous pallidus. Next base: position 10,516,357 of record CM050525.1, read on the forward strand.
TGTTTCCTGATGGTGTGTGCGTGTTTCCTGGGGTGTGTGCATGTTTCCTGATGGTGTGTGCATGTTTCCTGATGGTGTGTGCGTGTTTCCTGGGGTGTGTGCGTGTTTCCTGGGGTGTGTGCGTGTTTCCTGATGGTGTGTGCGTGTTTCCTGATGGTGTGTGCGTGTTTCCTGGGGTGTGTGCGTGTTTCCTGGGGTGTGTGCGTGTTTCCTGATGGTGTATGCGTGTTTCCTGGGGTGTGTGTGTGTTTCCTGGGGTGTGTGCATGTTTCCTGATGATGTGTGCGTGTTTCCTGGGGTGTGTGCTTGTTTCCTGGGGTGTGTGCGTGTTTCCTGATGATGTGTGCGTGTTTCCTGGGGTGTGTGCGTGTTTCCTGGGGTGTGTGCGTGTTTCCTGATGGTGTGTGCGTGTTTCCTGATGGTGTGTGCGTGTTTCCTGGGGTGTGTGCGTGTTTCCTGATGGTGTGTGCGTGTTTTCTGATGGTGTGTGCGTGTTTCCTGGGGTGTGTGCGTGTTTCCTGGGGTGTGTGCGTGTTTCCTGGGGTGTGTGCGTGTTTCCTGATGGTGTGTGCGTGTTTCCTGATGGTGTGTGCGTGTTTCCTGATGGTGTGTGCGTGTTTCCTGGGGTGTGTGCGTGTTTCCTGGGGTGTGTGCGTGTTTCCTGATGGTGTGTGCGTGTTTCCTGATGGTGTGTGCGTGTTTCCTGGGGTGTGTGCGTGTTTCCTGATGATGTGTGCGTGTTTCCTGATGGTGTGTGCGTGTTTCCTGATGGTGTGTGCGTGTTTCCTGATGGTGTGTGCGTGTTTCCTGGGGTGTGTGCGTGTTTCCTGGAGTGTGTGCGTGTTTCCTGATGGTGTGTGCGTGTTTTCTGATGGTGTGTGCGTGTTTCCTGATGGTGTGTGCGTGTTTCCTGGGGTGTGTGCGTGTTTCCTGATGGTGTGTGCGTGTTTCCTGATGGTGTGTGCGTGTTTCCTGATGGTGTGTGCGTGTTTTCTGGTGGTTGTCGTGTTGTTTCCTGGGGTGTGTGCGTGTTTCCTGGGGTGTGTGCGTGTTTCCTGATGGTGTGTGCGTGTTTCCTGATGGTGTGTGCGTGTTTCCTGATGGTGTGTGCGTGTTTCCTGATGGTGTGTGCGTGTTTCCTGATGGTGTGTGCGTGTTTCCTGGGGTGTGTGCGTGTTTCCTGGGGTGTGTGCGTGTTTCCTGGGGTGTGTGCGTGTTTCCTGATGGTGTGTGCGTGTTTCCTGATGGTGTGTGCGTGTTTCCTGGGGTGTGTGCGTGTTTCCTGGAGTGTGTGCGTGTTTCCTGATGGTGTGTGCGTGTTTCCTGATGGTGTGTGCGTGTTTCCTGATGGTGTGTGCGTGTTTCCTGGGGTGTGTGCGTGTTTCCTGATGGTGTGTGCGTGTTTCCTGATGGTGTGTGCGTGTTTCCTGATGGTGTGTGCGTGTTTCCTGGGGTGTGTGCGTGTTTCCTGGGTGTGTGCGTGTTTCCTGGGGTGTGTGCGTGTTTCCTGATGGTGTGTGCGTGTTTCCTGATGGTGTGTGCGTGTTTCCTGATGGTGTGTGCGTGTTTCCTGATGGTGTGTGCGTGTTTCCTGATGGTGTGTGCGTGTTTCCTGGGGTGTGTGCGTGTTTCCTGATGGTGTGTGCGTGTTTCCTGGGGTGTGTGCGTGTTTCCTGGGGTGTGTGCGTGTTTCCTGGGGTGTGTGCGTGTTTCCTGATGGTGTGTGCGTGTTTCCTGGGGCGTGTGCATGTTTCCTGGGGCGTGTGCGTGTTTCCTGGGGCGTGTGCGTGTTTCCTGGTGTGTGCATGTTTCCTGGAGTGTGTGCGTGTTTCCTGGGGTGTGTGCGTGTTTCCTGATGGTGTGTGCGTGTTTCCTGATGGTGTGTGCTTGTTTCCTGGGGTGTGTGCGTGTTTCCTGGGGTGTGCGTGTTTCCTGGAGTGTGTGCATGAAGCTTCTCTGTTCTGGGTCATCAGCAACAGCATGAACTGAACAAGCTATGGGGGGGCTGGTGATGGAGAGGGGTGTCATGTCTGTGGGTTTTGGGGGGAGGAGCATTCAGAGGGTGCCTTGCGTCTCCCCTCCACGGAGCTCCCCAGGCTGAGTTCACTTCCCGGTTCTGTGGGTGCCCACTTGTGCGCCCTGACCCTGACCCTTTCCTCAGCTACACCTCAGTGCAGGCCACACCCACAGTCAGGGTCCTGGGGTGTGCCCACCCCTCAGCCCTCTAGGACTCCCCGCCTCACCTCCGCCCTCAATTCCTAGAGCCCAGCCCCACCTCCGCTCCGCAATGCCCGGCTCTTTGTAGTCTGACCGCCCAGGTGACCCTGGCCTTGGCCCCACCCAGGTCGGTTCCGAGCCCCTCCCACACCCAGGCTCGGCCACCTCCAGCCCTGACCCCATTCCCTGAGGCCTGCCCACACTCCTGGAAACCAGGACCCACCCCTAAAGCCCCAGCCACAGGCCCCACCCCCTGACCCTTGGCTCCACCCATGAGGCGGTCCAGTTTTACTCTCCGGGTCCCGCCCACGAACCTCTGACCACTCCAAGGGATCAGAGGTGCCCACTCTCAGCACCTGAGCCTGGACCCCGCCCTTGAACTCTAAGCCTCGCTCCCTCCCTGCGACTCACTGATCTCCAAGCTCCACCTCTAGACCCCTGGCCCCGGCCCTAAGCTCCTGGCCCCCGGGGCCTCGGGGCCTCGTGTGAGCGCCCTGGTCCCAGATCCACCCTCTGAGTCCCAGCTCCACCTCGAGCCCCTTCCCTCCTGTTTCCTGCGCCCAGAACCTGTTCTTGCAAATGATGGTGCTGCCTGCAGCAACGGCCCTGCCTCGGGGGCATCTGGGAGCACCCGGGACCTCGCAGCCGGGACCAGAGAGGGCACCCGGGACCTCGGAACCGGGACCAGAGAGGGCACCCGGGAGAACGACAGCAGCCGCATCGTCAACGGGTCGGACTGCGAGGAGCACGCCCAGCCGTGGCAGGCCGCGCTGCTGCTGAAGCCCAACCAGCTCTACTGCGGGGCCGTGCTGGTGGCCCCGCAGTGGCTGCTCACGGCCGCCCACTGCCGCAAGAAGTGAGTGGGGCCCTCACCCAACAGGGCGGGGATGGCGGGGGGGGGGGGGGGGACGGACGGGACAGGACGGGATGGGGAGGCAGCCTGGAGGCCAAGGTCTGGAGGAGATGGGTTGGGGCTGAGGGAGCAAGAGGAGGTAGAGTTGGGGATGGGATTAAGGATGAAATTGGAGTCCTGCTCGGATTGGCTCAGTGGGTAGAGCCGCGGCCTCAGGACTGACGGGTCCCAGGTTTGATTCCTGTCAAGGGCGGTTGCAAGCTCCATCCCCAGCGGGTGGCCTGCAGGAGGCAGCTGACCAATGATTCTCTCTCATCGTTGATGTTTCTATCTCTCTTGGAAATCAGTAAAAAATAATAACAATTTTAAATATATATATATTATTTTTTTTGAGATTTTTTTATATAGTCCTGAATGGGGATTGAGACCGCAAACCTGGGCAGGTAACCTAACCTGGGAATTGAACCGTTGACATCCTGGTTCATAGGTTGACACTCAACCACTGATCTTCACCGTCCGGGCATCAATAAATATATATATTAGAGGCCCTGTGCACGAAATCCATGCATGGGGAGGCAGGGGTGTCTCTCAGCCCAGCCTGCACCCTCTCCAATCTGGGACCCCTCAAGGGATGTCCGACTGCCCATTTAGGCCTGATCCTCCTAAACGGACAGTCGGACATCCTTCTCACAATCCAGGACTGCTAACTCCAAACTGCTCGCCTGCCTGCCTCCCTGATTGCCCCTAACCACTTCTGCCTGCCAGCCTGATCAACCCCCTAACCACTCCCCTGCCAGCCTGATTCATGTCTAACTGCTCCCCTGCCAGCCTGTTTGCCCCCAACTTCCCTCCTCTGCCAGCTTGGTCACCCCTAACTGCCCTTCCCTGCAGGCCTGATGACCCACAACTGCCCTCCCTTGCAGGCCTGGAACCTCCGAACGATCCTCCCCTGCTGGCCATCTTGTGGTGGCCATCTTGTGTCTACATGGGGGCAGGATCTTTGACCACATTGGGGCAGCCCTCTTGTGTGTTGGAGTGATGGTTAATCTGCGTATTACTCTTTTATTAGATAGGATAGAGGCCTGGTGCATGGGTGGGAGCCAGCTGATTTGCCTGAAGGGTGTCCTGGATCAGGGTAGGGGTTCCCTTGGGGTGTGGGGCAGCCTGGACAAGGGGCCTGTGGTGGTTTGCAGGCCGGTCATGCCCCCCAGCAACCCAAGCAGAGTCCCAGGGATCTGGGATTAATTTATGTTCTACAATTGAAACTTTGTAGCCTGGAGCAGAGCCAAGCCTTCTGCTGGCTCCATGGCTGTTGTATAATTGAAACATTGTAGCATGGAGTGGAGTCCTAGGTTGCCCAGAGCTGCAGAAGCTTGGCTTCCTCCATCACCCAGAAAACTCTAGCCTCTGCTCTCTCCAGCTCCATGGCTGCTGCCATTTCTGTTGGAATGTAGCTTCTATAGTTGAAACTTTGTAGCATTGAATAGAGGCCTAGGCCAGCAACAGGGGGCAGAAAGCTTGGCTTCCTCTGTTGTCATGGAAACCCAAGCCTCCCTCCTGCTCTCAGTGGCCCCTGCCATCTTGGTTGGGGTTTATTTGCATAATTTATTCCTGATTGGCTGGTGGGCATGGCTTGATCAGAGGAGAGGTACGGTCAATTTGCATATTATTCTTTTATTAGATAGGATATATATACACACACACACTGAGAGGCCAGATTATTATGATCTCTGAACACATAATAGTCTGGGCACTCAGTATATCCTATCTAATAAAAAAGTAAATTGACCATCATTGCAACACACAAGATGGCTGCCCCCATGTGGTCAAAGATGGCTGTTCCCATGTGGACACATGATGGCTGCCAGAAGATGGCCAGCAGGGGAGGACAGTTGGTAGGGATCAGGCCTACAGGGGAGGGCAGTTGTGGGCAATCAGGCCAGCAGGAGAAGGCAGTTGGGAGGGATCAAGCCTGCAGGGGAGGGCAGTTAGGGGAGACCAGGCTGGCAGAAGAGGGAAGTTGGGGGCAACTGGGCCTGCAGAGAAGGGCAGTTGGGGGCAACCCAGGCCTGCAGAGGAGAGCAGATGGGGGGACCGGGCCTGTAGGGGAGGGCAGTTAGGGGTGACCAGGCCTACAGGTGAGGGCAGTTAGGGGCAATCAGGCTGGCAGGGGAGCAGTTAGGCAACAATCAGGCTGGCAGGGGAGTGGTTAGAGGGTGATCAGGCTGTTAGGCAGAAGTGGTTAGTGGCAGTCAGGAAGGCAGACAGGCAAGCAGTTTGGAGCCAACAGTCCTGGATTGTGAGAGGGATGTTCTGCTGCCTGTTTAGGGATCAGGCCTAAATGGGCAGCAGGACATCCCTCAAGGGGTTCCCAGATTGGAGAGGGTGCAGGCTGGGCTGAGGGCCACACTGCCCCGTGCGTGAATTTTGTGCACCTGGCCTCTGGTATATATATATATTAGAAACCCGGTGCATGAATTCGTGCATGGGTGGGGTCTGGCCAGCTTGGCCAGGGGGAGGGGACATGGGTGGTTGGCCAGCCTGCCTGCTGGTTGAACTCCTAGTCGAGGGGATAATTTTCATATTAGCCTTTTATTATATAGGATGTACACTGAGTGGCCAGATTATTATGCATTCAGAGATCATAATAATCTGGCTACTCAGTATATATATACTAGAGGCTGGGTGCATGAAATTTGTGCACTTGGAGTGGGGGGTGTCCCTCAGCCCAGACTGCACCCTCTCACAGTCTGGGAGCCTTCAGGGGATGTCTGACTGATGGCTTAGGCACGCTCCCTGGAGCAGGCTTAAGCCGTCAGTCAGACATCCTTAGCATTCCACATAGTCGGGAGAGGCTTCCACCATTGTTGCTGCACTAGCCAGCCATGAGCCCCGCTTCTGGCTAAGCGGCATTCCCCCTGTGGGAGCACACTGACTACCAGGGGAAAGTTCCTGCATTGAGCGTCTGCCCCCTGGTGATCAGTGCATATCATAGCGACTGGTCATTCTGCTGTTTGGTCAATTTGCATGTTAGCCTTTTATTATATAGGATTAAGGATAGAGTTGGGGAAAAGAGTGGGGTGAGGACAGGGTTAAGTTGGAGCGAGGGTTGTGGGTGGGGATGGAGTTAGGGATGGGTTGGATTTGGAGGTAGGAATACACAGGTTGATAGTTTGGGGTGAGTAAGGGATTAGGGATGGGGTTAGGAAGTGGGCTTGAGGCTGGTAATGGGGATGGGCATGTATCTGCTGATGGTTTGGGACTGGCACGGAATTGTGGTTGGCCCTAGAGTCGGAATGGGTGGCTACAGGGATGGTGTTGAATAAAGTTGATATTGGGAATAGATGTGGGATTAAAGATAGGGCTGGGATTAGAGTTATGGGTGAGATTGGAGATGGTTGGCTTGGAGGTGGGGATGGTTAGGTTTGGGGTTGGGGATGCATATGTTGGTGGTTTCTGTGTGGGGAAAGGATTCAAGGGGGAGTAGAGGATGGGGTGGGGATGAGTCGGAGATGTGGCTGGGTAGGGATAGGCATGGGGTTGGAGATAAAGAGGGTGTTGGGCTGGTGGATATGGGTTGGGACCAGATTCGCGGCTGCGGTTGGCCTTGGCTGCGGGGCCGGGGATCGGGGTTGGTGGTGATCTGCACCGTCTTCCTCAGACTTTTCAAAATCCGTCTCGGCCACCGCTCCCTGTCACCGGTATACGAACAAGGGCAGCAGCTGTTCCGAGGGGTCAAATCCATCCCCCACCCTGGCTTCTCCCACCCTGGCCACTCCAACGACCTGATGCTCATCAAACTGAACAGAAAAGTCATGGAGACACCGAACGTCAGGCCTATCAACATCTCCTCCCACTGTCCAGCTGTGGGCACCAGCTGCGAGGTGTCTGGCTGGGGAACAACCAGCAGCCCCCAAGGTGAGTGTCCGGGCCCGTGTGTGTGTGTGTGTGTGTGTGTGTGTGTGTGTGTGTGTTACTTCTCATCTGAGTATATGCTCTTCATGGATGAGAGAGAGAGACAGAGAGAGAGAGGAAACCCCTTTCGTGTCCCACATTTCAGGGTTTGAGTTTTAGAGAAGGCCACACACAAATGAAAGAGACTAGAAAAGCATTAATTTGGGAATATTGGGGGCCAGGCGGGAGTCCACTTCTAGGGGGAGAACTACCACAGCTCTGGCCTTGCTATCCCCTTTTATTAAGACTACTAGAGGCCCGGTGCACAAAATTCATGGGGGGGGGTTCCCTCAGCCCAGCTTGCACCCTCTCCAATCTGGGACCCCTCAAGGGATGTCCGACTGCCCATTTAGGCCCGACTGGGATCGGGCCTAAACGGGCAGTCGGACATCCTTCACACAATGCAGGACTGCTGGCTCCAAACTGTTCACCTGCCTGCCTCCCTGATTGCCCCTAACTGCTTCTGCCTGTCAGCCTGCTCACCCCCTAACCACTACCCTGCCAGCCTGATTGATGTCTAACTGCACCCCTGCCAGCCTGTTTGCCCCCAACTTCCTTTCTCTGCCAGCCTGGTCACTCCTAACTGCCCTCCCCTGCAGGATTGATAGCCCCCAACTGCCCTCCCTTGCAGGCCTGGTCCCTCCCAACTGCCCTCTCCTGATGGCCTGATGGCCCACAATTGCCCTCCCTTGCAGGCCTGGAACCTTCCACTGTCCTCCCCTGCTGGTCATCTTGTGTCCACATGGGGGCAGGATCTTTGACCACTTGCGGGCAGCCCTCTTGTGTGTTGAGCTGATGGTCAATCTGTGTATTACTCTTTTATTACATAGGACAGAGGCCTGGTGCATGGATGGAGGCCGGCTGGTTTGCCCTGAAGGGTGTCCTGGATCAGGGTGGGGGTTCCCTTAGGGCATGGGGCGGCCTGGGCTTATGGTGGTTTGTAGGCCATCCACTCCCCCAGCGATCCAAAGGAGGCCTTGGAATCTGAAATTAATTTATGTTCTACCATTGAAACTTTGTAGCCTAGAGTGCAGCCAAGCCTTCTGCTCACTCCATGGCAACAGCCATTTCTGTTTGAAACTTTGTACCCTAGAGTGGAGGGCTAGGTGCTGGGGCTGCAGAAGTTTAGCTTCTGCCATTGCTCCGGCAACCCTAGCCTCTTCTCTCTCCAGCTCTGTAGCTCCCTTTGGATTATGTATCTTTTATCATTGAAACTTTGTACCAGTGAGGCCTGGGCCAGCAAAGGCAGGCAGAAAGCTTGGCTTCCTCCTTTGCCAGGGAAACCCAAGCCTCCCTCCTGCTTTCAGTGGTGGCAGCCATCTTGTTTGGGGTTTATTTGCATAATCTGCTCCTGATTGGCTGGTGGGCGTGGCTTGTGGGTGTGGCGAAGGTATGGTCAAATTTGCATATTACTCTTTTATTAGATAAGATGGGATACACCCATATCCTTTAGGCAGGCAATTCCAATAATAGCCAATGAGCAAGAATTTATATAAGACTAACAGGTGGAGGCTGCTTCAGCTACCAATGTCTCAACTAAACAATGAGTGGTTAGCTCTGACCTTTCAGAGAGATTAAGGTTAACCAGCCTTCTGGATTTTCCTGTTTGCATCTCTCTATTAGTGAGGCAATGATTGGTGTAGAGAGAGAGAGAGAGAGATGTGAGAGAGAAACATTGATTGATTGCCTCAACAGGGGGTGGGGAGCGAACCTGCAACCCAGACACATGCCCTTTGACCTGGAACCCAACCCAAGACCCTTCAGTGCACAGGTTGTCACTCCAACCACTGAGCCACTCCAGCCAGGGCTCCTGGTCCCCCCTGATGCTCACGCATGCCCGTCTTCTCCCTGTCTCTGTCTGGGCACTCTGCCCCTCCCCGTCTCTCCCCGCCACTCACGGTGGTCCCACACCGGACGTCTCTGCTTGGCAGTGAACTTTCCCAAGACCCTCCAGTGCCTGAACATCACGGTGTTGAATCACGAGAGGTGCAAGCAAGCCTACCCGAACCAGATAGACAACACCATGTTCTGTGCTGGCGACGAAGCGGGCAGAGACTCCTGCCAGGTAAGAGCCGAGGTGACCATGCGCTCGGCAGATTCATGCTGAGTGCCGCCTGTGGAACCCGGAACCTGGCTCAGCGCTGAGAATCCAGCCACAGCCAAATCCGCCAGGACCCCGGTTCTCACAGTGTTCGTGCTGCGGACAGCGCTGTCCATCTATAGCTATAAAAGGCTAATAGGTTAAGTGTCCAACTGTCCCAACTGGTCACTGTGGTGTGCACTGACCACCAGGGGGCAGGAAATAAAACGTAGTTCTATGATGGCAAGTGGTGGGGGCAGCATTCACTATGGTGCTTGGGAGGGCCTCCTGGAGGAGGCGCATATGAGCAGGGACTGAATGACACAAAGGAGCCAGCCTTGCGAAGGTTAAAGGGCAAGTAAAGCATGTGCAAAGGTCCTGAGGCAGAGAGGCATTTGGCTGACTCAAAGAACAGAAAGAAGCCAGTGTGTTTGGGGACAGTGCCCGGGGGAGTAATAGCGACCAGAAGGAGTTGAGACTGGAAAGATGGATGGGGGACCGTGTTCCACAATTTTTCTTGATCCCTAACACAGAGTTTCTCTATGTACTCATGGAAGCTACATCTATTGAGAATGATACAAATTAAACTGAAACAGCAATCAGGATCCTTCCCCTGTACTCAGGCCCCCAAGGGTTCTAGTGGGATGTACATTATCAAGCTCTTAACCGCTGCCCCCCCTCCCTCTAATTTTATAAACCTCACCATTGCAACAGCTTCCCAGCTCTGTTCCCACAGAACTATAGAAGCACACACCTCTGGATAGAGGGGTGGGAGTGGAGGTTATCAGAAGAAAACACATTTAGTTTGAATGCCAGCCTTTTCAACCATTGAGCTTGGTACGCTGTGTTTTGTTGTTTCGTTTGGAGGGTGTCGGGGAGGGGGTTGTATAGTTTGGTTTTATTTATTTTGGTTGTTTGGTTGGGGTTTTTGCAAACTACAAGTTGGTTTTTCTTTATATATATATATATTTTTTATTTTATTTTTTATTGAGAGAGGAAAAGAGAGGGATAGAAAAGTCAGAAACATCGATGAGAGAGAAACATCGATCAGCTGCCTTCTGCACACTCCTTACTGGGGATGTGCCTGCAACCAGGGTACATGCCCTTGACTGGAACTGAACCTGGGACCCTTGAGTCCGCAAGCCGATGCTCTATCCACTGAGCAAACCGATTTCGGCTACAAGTTGGTTTTTCATGTCAGTCTGTGGGTAGGCCACTAAAAGCAAGAAATAATAACAACAATATTAACATGAGTAATATAATAATGAGGGCGGCTAATTGCTGAAGTGGTTAGCTTAATCAGCCAATTAGCTCATTGAAGGGTTGTTATTATTGGCTCTGCTTTACAGACCAGGAGCCACGGCTCAGCGCACTTAACCCACAGTCTCTCCAGAGAAACCCTACAGGGGCATTAAACCAAAGATCAGGAGACAAGTGAAGCCACAAGAGAGCTGAAATTTAGAGGTCTGGGGAGCCAAGGTCTTTCGCCCTGAAGTGGTGTCTGTTGGTAGGGAAAGAGGCCAGGCTGTAGGCTTCCTTTTCACCCACACCAGACTCTGTGGAGTCATTCCTAGTTTGTAAAGGCATAAATAGGAAAAGACAGTCAAGAGTGGCGAGTATTACTATAGGGGGGTAATTACAGGAGCTACGGAGAAACCAGCCTCAGCAACCCAAAGGAGGCCGTGGGGGCAGTTCTGTCCGAGAAAGAAGTCCCAAATTTCAAGAAAGGTTTAAAGAGTTTATGTGAGCCAGACCCCGAAGCAAAACCTCAAAAGATTGGGAACATGGTCCAGGGCAGTGGTCGGCAAACTGCGACTCGCGAGCCATGGGTTCGACGCTCTGTGGACTGATGAGTTTCAGAGCGGCAAACAGCTCACAGCCGCATGTGGCTCGCGAGCTGCAGTTTGCTGACCACTGACCAGTGGATGGCAGGCTGGTGGTTTGTTTTATTCCTAGAGGCCCAGTACACGGATTCATGCAGCAGTGGGGTCCCTTAGCCTGGCCGGCAGGGATCAGGCCAAAACTGACTCTCCGACATCCCCTGAGGGGTGCTGGATTGGGAGAGGGTGCATGCCAGGCCAGAGACCCCATCGGTGCATGATCAGGGCCAGGAAGGGACTGAAGGAGGGCTCCAGGGTGTATCCTGCCCTTCTCACCCAGTCCCGATCTGCCGGACCCCAGCAGCAAGCTAACCTACCGGCTGGACATCTGCCCCCTGGTGATCAGTGCATGTCATAGCAACTGATCAAACGGTCGGAGAGACAGTTAGCACATTAGGCTTTTATATAGATAGATTAGCATCCATGCAGAAGAGGTAAGGAAGGTTGCATGATACCCATGGGTGGTGGATGAAGGAGGTGGAAGAAATCAGGAGGGAGGGGTGATCGGATAGGAAGTAACATGGGGAGATGTATGTTTCTTGTATATGTGGATGCAGGATTGTTAACCGTGAATATACATATGGTTACTGAGCTATGGGGGCGAAAAGATAACAATGAGGAATGTTGGGGTCCCCTCCTACCAGTATCCGGGCATTTATCCTGCAGCCCTGGAGAGGAGCTTGTCGGAGAGTTTAGGTTGTTGTTATTCTGGAAACACAAAACCCATGGACACAGGTTAAACCTATCACATAGGATACGCTGTCCTGCAACAACCCTCTCAATTGGACATCCTGTTACTTTCAGTTTCTGAGCTCATCAGACTCGCCAGGGAACCCCCCCCCCTTTCCATTCACAGTTTTTAACAGGGGAGAAGGTAATGCCTGGAGATATTTTTGGTTGTCAGAGGCAGGGGGAGGGAAACTGCTGGGTATCTATAGAAGCCACAGATGCTTCAGAATGGTCACACTTTTATGGTACTTCCTCCTGTCAAATATCCCATATTTTTTATTTGTTAATATATGTTATTCATTTTTTACGAAGAGGAAGGGAGAGGGATAGAGAGCTAGAAACATCAGTGAGAGAGAAGCATCCGATCAGCTGCCTCCCGCACACCCCCTACTGGGGATGTGCCCGCCACCAAGGTACATGCCCTTGACTGGAATCGAACCCGGGACCCTTCAGTCCGCAGGCCAACGCTCCATCCACTGAGCCAAACTCATTTCAGCTCATTGTCCTTTTGGTTTGCATCTCTCAGATGATTAGTGACTTTGAGCATGTTTCATATGTCTCTTGGCCTTCTCTTTGTCCTCCTTTTTAAAAAATATATATATTTTATTAATATTTTTACAGAGAGGAAGGGAGAGGGATAGAGAGTGAGAATGAGAGAGAAACATCGTTCAGCTGTCTCCTGCACACCCCTACTGGAGATACACATCAAGCAAACTTGATCATGACTCGTTTTTAAAAAAAACACATATTTTATTGATTTTTTTTACAGAGAGGAAGGGAGAGGGAGAGTTAGAAACATTGATGACAGAGAAACATCAATCAGCTGCCTCCTGCACACCCCCCAGTGGGGATGTGCCCACAACCAAGGTACATGCTTTTGACCAGAATCGACCCTGGGACCCTTGAGTCTGCAGGCCGACGCTCTACCCACTGAGCCAAACCGGTTAGGGCTGCTGAACCTCTTACAACACATAAGACACCCTCCCGCTGCAAGGAACTGCCCAGCCCCAACGTCAACAGGGTGAGACTGTCTTTCAAGGACTGAGCTCTGCCTCTGGGCGACAGTGAGGTCTCAGAACGAGCAGAATTGCTGTCGGGGGAGGGTAAGGAGCGAGGAAGGGAGAGAGAGGAGTGTCCAGTTGGAGAAACATGGTGCGCTGTGGCTGGAGGAGAGCGTGAGAGAAACAGAGAGAGATGTATGGGAGAGACAGGCAGTGGAGGGGGTCTGGGTGGGGAGGGAGGGAGGGAGGGACAAAAGATGGGTGCAGCGTGGACTGTTAACGTTCTCCCTCTCTGTCTCTCTCTGCCTTTATCCGCGTCCCTTCGTTGACCTCCGTTTCCCATCTCTGTGTGTCTCTCTGGGTGCTCCACCCCTTCTTTGCCTGTGTCTCCCTCTTTCCACCACCCCGCCTCTCTGCTTCTCTCTACCCACCCCCTTTCTCCCCGCAGGGTGATTCCGGGGGCCCCGTGGTCTGCAACGGCACCCTGCAGGGCCTGGTGTCCTGGGGGGACTTCCCCTGCGCGCAGCCCGACAAGCCCGGGGTCTACACCAACCTCTGCATGTTCACCAAATGGATCCGGGACACCATTCGGGACAACTCATGAGTCCTCCCAGGCCCCTGCACGTCCTCTCTCCGGGGCAGGGGCCTGACACTCCCTCCAGACCCCCTACTCCTTCCCCCGAGGATGTTGAGGACGTAAGCTCCAGCTCCCCCACCCTCCCCACCCCCGCCCCGCCAATTTCCAGAGCCTCCCTTCCCCAACAGGGGACTGATCCCATCTCTGCAGCTGGCTCCCGGGGGGTGGGGAATGTCCTATAAAGACCAGAAATAAAGTTTCCAAAGAGAAGTGGACTCTGTGTGTGGTCTTTTTCCCCACCACACACACCCCCAACTCCCTGGACCCCGGGAAGGGCAGCCCCTCCCTGCTTTGGGGCTGGCTCTGGGAGGTTATTTCTGAGGCAAGACACAGGTCCTCTCCAGCTGCTTCCCACGTTCTTTCCAATACTGAGTGAGTGTCTGACTGTTGGGTGCCCGGAACTGTCCCAGGGGCTGGGGACACCTCAATGGGCAACACACAGAAAAAATTCCTGCCCCTTGGAGTTCATGCTCCAGGCAGAGAAGGCAGAGCATAAGAAGACGGACAAACACATTCAGTACCATTGCAAATGTGTCAATGGCCCGAATCAAATGAGAACAGGGCACGAGGAAAGAGAGGGAGGTTGGGGGAAGGGAGCTGTTTATATTAGACTAGTGGCCCAGTGCACGAAATTCATGAACGGAGTAGGGGTGGTCCCTCAGCCCAACCTGCCCCCTCTCACATACTGGGAGCTTTAATGGGATGTCCAGCTGATGGCTCACCCCCAGCCTGCCCAAGGCCTAAAGCCTCAATTTAAAAAAAAAATCTGTAAAACACTGTAGTTCAGGAGTTTTTCATTACTGATCGGGTTCACCAAGAAGACCATGTTGCAGTGTAAAGCTGAGAAGCTTGGTGGGAGTGCAGGCGCCCCTGTAGGTAGCCAGCGAGGGCTCAGGCTGTCAGGGCTCCCAAACCTGTTGCCTAATAGAGCTGCTTTGTCTACTAGAGAAAACACTCTTCTCTTGTAGTCCTTTCTACATTTTTTTCATAAGCATCCCTTTAGAGAAGACTTCTCTAATGTGTCCCTTCCTTTCCCCCAAAAGAGGGATGATCGATTATTTCAAGGAGCAGCAGATGGTGGGGGAGGAGGCAATGAGGACTTAGGTCCTTGCAATCACCAGAGAACTCTGAACTCGCTGTGTCAGAAGATAATCCTGTGGAGGGAAGAGCAGAGCAAATGGAAAAGTCTGTGTCCTTTTAAACTTCTCCTGGACGCAAAGGCTTTGATCCTGTGATGTGTCTGACGGTAATTTTCTGCATTTCTGGGTCAGATAGGATATGAGTGAACAGATTCAGGAAGCTGTTGTTCCTTAGTGAGTTTTTCCGTCCCATTTTCACTGAATTGACCAATAATCTGAGCTCTGTGGTGAACATGTTGGGGCTGTGACCTGGGTTTAGGCGAAACGTCAATTAAAGCTGTGAACTAAGAAAAAAAAAAGAGCCGCTGCCGCCGACACTCCTCCCCCCACCCCCCCACCCCCCGCTTCCGCATTCCACGCTCAGTACTTCAAACTCTCTCCTACAGAGAGTTCACAGCTTTAATTGAAGTTTCACCTAAATCCAGGTCACAGCCCTAACATGTTCACCACAGAGCTCAAAACTACATTTCCCAGAATTCCTGCTGCTCCAGATACCCTGCAGCACCTGCCCAGTCCCGCCTCCGCAGCACGCTGCACTGCAGCCATGTTCCCGCATGCCTCGCAGGCCTCGCCTCCGTCCTGCTGGCCATGCCCCCTGCTCCTGATTGGCTGGTAACATAGCCAATCAGGAGCCCAGGTACAGTCACATTTGCATGTTACTCTTTTATTAGATAAAACTAGAAGTCTGGTGCACAAAATTTGTGCACGTTGGGTGTCCCTTAGCCCAGCCTGCACCCTTTCCAATCTGGGACCCCTTGAGGGATGTCCTACTGCCTGTTTAGGTCCAGTCTCAATAGAATAGGACCTAAACAGGCAGTCAGACATCCCTCTCACAATCCAGGACTGCTGGCTCCCAACTGCTTGCCTGCCTGCCTTCCTGGTTGCCCCTAACCACTTCTGTTTGCCAGCCTGATCACCCCTAACCACTCCCCTATCAAGCCTGATTGATGCCTAACTGCTCCCCTGCCAGCCTGATTGCCCCAAATTGCCCTCCCCTGCTGGTCTGGTCACCCCCAACTGCCCTCCCTTGCAGGCCTGGTCCCTCCCAACTGCCCTCCCCTGCTAGCCTGATCACCCACAACTGCCCTCCCTTGCAGGCCTGGTCCCTCCCAACTGCCCTCCCCTGCTGACTGTCTTGTGGTGGCCATCTTGTGTCCACATGGGGGCAGCCATTTTTGACCATATGGGGGCAACCATCTTGTGTGTTGGAGTGACAGTCAATTTGCATATTACTCTTGTATTAGATAGTATAGAGGCCTGGTGCACAGGTGGGGCCAGCTGGTTTGCCCTAAAGTGTATTCTGGATCCGGGTGGGGGTTCCCTTGGAGTGTGGGGCGGCCTGGGCAAGAGGCCTGTGCTGGTTTGCAGACTGGCCATGCCCCCTGGTGACCCAAGTGGAGGCCCTGGTATCTGGGATTTATTTATCTTCTATAATTGAAACTTTATAGCCTTGAGTGGGGGCTAGGGTCAGCCAGAGTGGGTGGGAAGCTTGGCTTCCTCCATTGCCAGGGAAACCCAAGCCGCCTGCTTGCTCTGTGGCTGCAGCCATCTTGGTTGAGTTAATTTGCATACTTGCTCCTGATTGGCTGGTGGGTGTGGCTTGTGGGCATAACAGGGGTGTGGTCAATTTGCATGTTTCTCTTTTATTAGTGTAGATGGTCATGTCCTAAACTATGGAACCTGTGAATATGTGGCCATATGGGGCAAAGGGACTTTGTGGGTATGATTAAGTTAAGGGTCTTGAGCTAGAAGTATTGTCCTGGGTTATCTGGGGGGGACCATGGTAATCCCAGGGATCCCCAAAGAGGGAGAATGATAGTTCAATGATGCTAAGAGCTGGTTTGGATGAAGGCAGAGCCAGGGCCTGGGAGTGCAGGCAACAATGGACCTCTCCCCGCCCCGCCCCATCAGCCTCCCAGTACCCTGGCTGCCTCCCAAAGTCTTGACTGTAGGGCAGTTGGGAGGGGACCCAGGCCTGCAGGGAAGAGCAATCTGGGGGGGACCAGGCCTGCAGAGGAGGGCAATTAGAGACAATCAGGCTGGCAGGGGAGCAGTTAGGCATCAATCAGGCCCATTTGGGACGTCCGACCTGCAAGAATAAGTGTTGTTTGAAGCCCCTAACCATGTGGTCATTTTTCACAGCAGCCCTGGGGCACGAGTGGGTGGCATTTGCACTGAGACCTGCAGGGTGACAGGTGACGACCCCCATGGTTAACCAGGAGCCTGGGGTTCCGGGCCGAGAGGAGGACAATGGCAAAGGTTCAGAGTGAGGACAGGCGGGGCGTGTCCCTGTTAAAGTCTGTGGTGTCCCTGAGTGGGCGCCAAATGTGGGAGCCCTTTTCACATCCCGAGTGATTCAGGGTCCCCAGTTCAGGGTTCCGGTTTCTGGAGATGGCAGCACGCAAATGAATAGAGACTTAGAAAAACATTAATTTGGGAAAGGGGGGCCAGGCAGTAGTCCAACTCTAGTGGGAGAACTCCCCCTCGCTCTGGCTTTACCATCCCTTTATTAAGATTAAGATCATAAGATACAGCAGTATCCCCCAGGCAGGAAACACCAGTAAAATCCAATCAGTGAATCTTTTTAGGACTAACAGGTGGGGGCTGCTTCAACCACCAACATCCAGTAATTAGCTCCAACTCTTCAGAGCAATTAAGGTTGGCCAGTCCTCCAAATTCCCTGTCCACAGCTCTCTATTATTAAAACAACTAGTGGCCCGGTGCACAAAATTCATGCACGGGGGGGAGCGTGCAGTCCCTCAGCCCAACCTGCCCCCTCTCACATACTGGGAGCCCTTAGGGGATGTCCAACTGATGGCTCACCCCCAGCCTGCCCAAGGCTAAAGCCTCTGGTGAGGCTTTAGGCCTTGGGCACTCAGCCATCTCCCTGCTCAGCTCAGCTCCAGCTGCCTGTGACCACTCAGCCCCTCCACACTTGCCGCGCCCCACGCCCCCCCCCCCACCCCCGGCTGCCTCCAAGCTTGGGTGGCCAGGGCACTGTGGTGCTCGCTGCTGCTACTGCTTCGTCTCCACCCCCAGGGCCCAGCCCTTGCGCTGCTCGGCTCTGCACCCTGCTCCTGATAGGCTGGTAGCATAGCCAATCAGGAGCCAAGGTATGGTCACATTTGCATGTTACTCTTTTATGAGGTAGTATGATTGGCTTCCGGCAAAAGTCGAACACAGAAACCAGCCTGAACAAGCAAAACCAGGTTAGCTGTGGTCTGCATGAAGAACTAGAAATATGTTTGTCTGGATAGATTTATAGGAATATAAAACATTTACATAAATCAAGTCGCACAGCAGCCCTGCCCAGGTGGCTCAGGTGGTTGGAACATCGTTCCCCACACCCACAGTCCAGGCACATACCTAGGTTGTGTGTTTGATCCCCAGTCGGGGCATGTACAGGAGGCAGCTGATGGATGTTTCTCTCTCACACTGATGTTTCTGTCTCTCTCAAAAAATCTATAAAACATATCCTCAAGTGAGGATTTAAATAAAATAAAAAATCGCATAGCATTTGCTTTGTTCAATGTTGTATGTGTGTGGTTCCTCCATATTTCGGCCTCTGTTTGTAGAACATTTCACCTCATCACTATTGTGTAAATGTACTCCAATGAACAATTCTTATTGTGAATTTGGCCCGTGTGAAGGGAATGTGCTGGCGACTCATTGCCTGAAATAACGGTGAAAGAGTGTGGCTCAGTGGTTGAGCGTCATGTGGACCTATGAACCAGGAGGTCAGAGTTCCATTCCCAGTCAGGGCACATGCCCAGGTTGCCGGCTGGATCCCCACTGCGGGGCGTGCAGGAGGCAGCCAACCCAAGATTCTCTCTTATCATCGATGTCTCTATCTCTCCCTCCCTCCCTCTCACTTCCTCTCTGAAATCAACAAAAATAAAAATAACAGCCAAGACCGGTTTGGCTCAGTGGATAGAGCATCGGACTGCGGACTGAAGGGTCCCGGGTTCGATTCCGGTCAAGGGCATGTACCTTGACTGTGGGCACATCCCCAGTAGGGGGCGTGCAAGAGGCAGCTGATCGATGTTTCTCTCTCATCGATGTTTCTGACTTTCTATCCCTCTCCCTTCCGCTCTGTAAAAAATCAATAAAATATATATTTTTTAAAATAACATAAATAAAAATAATAAAATAAAAAGAGTGTAGGGGACGGATGCATCAGGTCCGTGATCGGCACACTGCGGCTCCGTTGACTAATGAGTTTGCCGACCACTGGGGTAGGGGCTCCATCACAAGGAACAACGACAGCCTGTAATTATACGAATCGAGAGTCTAGGTCAGTGGTCGGCAAACTCATTAGTCAACCGAGTGGCAAACCGCGGCTCTGCATTAGGTCCTCTTGTAAAATCGTAAGGGGGGAGAAGCAGTGAGCTTGACTCTGTGCTTCCTGAGGGCAGAGCCCAGGTGCACGCGGGTCAGCCTTAGGCTGAAGGGCGAGCGGGATATCGGGAGAAGGCGTGTGAGGCAGGAGGCCGAGGCCGGTTGGACGAGTCCGACTCAGCCACGGAGCACATTGGGCAAAATTGGGTTGCAGTTGTCATTCTGTGCCGCATGCATTACCTTCCTTGGCCAGCTGCTCCTCCAGGGGCCCGTGACCCAGATAAAGACCACCCCACACACACACCTGGGCTGCCAGTGACCTGCTTCCCAGCTATAAGCTGTAAGCTGGAACCTAGTGGCTGGGTTTTCCTGGGAATGTTTTGTTTTGCTAAGAAAAGGGAAGGCCTACACTTAGATCTCTCCCTCCGCACTGGGAATGTGGGTGCTCAGATGTGGGTCAGACATCTTTTAAAAAAAATATATATATATATATATAATTGATTTTCTTACAGAGAAGAAGGGAGAGGGATAGAGAGTTAGAAACATCGATCAGCTGCCTCCTGCACGCCCCCTACTGGGGATGTGCCCACAACCAAGGTGCATGCCCTTGACTGGAATCGAACCTGGGACTCTTGAGTCCACAGGCTGATGCTCTATCCACTGATCCAAACCGGCCAGGGTGTGGCCCAGGCATCTTGCATCCAGAAGACAACAGCCACAGGATAGAGATGGGACCACACAGGTTGTACCCGTGTTGGCTCAGTGGATAGAGGGTCGGCCTGCAGACCAAAGGGTCCCGGGTTTGATTCCAGGGTTTGATTCTGGTTAAGGGCACGTACCTCAATTCCAGGCTCCTTCCCGGTGTGGGCCCCAGTGGGGACATGTGCAGGAGGCAACCAATTGATGTGTCTCTGTCACATCGATATTTCCCTGTCTTTCCCTCTCTTCCACTCTCTCTAAAAGTCAATGGGAAAATATCCTCAGGTGAGGATTCACAAAATAAAAAATAAAAAAAATTTTAAAAGGTTGGGAACCACATGAAATAAGAAGCCTGCACTTTGGGTAACTTGCTTTGAAGCATAGTAACCTTCATCTTGTACAAAAAGATTGCTGTTTGAAACTCTCTGCTATTGTGAGGTAGTCCCTAGTCCTGTAAACTCTGTCACTTTAAGAAAGTCTTTTTTTCTATAAAATTAGAGACCCAGGACATGAATTTGTGCACCAGTGGCTCTCTGACACCCCCTGAGGGGTCCTGGGTTGCAAGAGGGCACAGGCCAGGCCAAGGGACCCCACCAGTGCACAATGGGGGCTGAGGACTGATGTGGGAGGTTGGCTAGCCAGGGAGGGACCGTGAAGGGCTCCAGGGTGTGTCCAGCCCATCTCACTCAGTCCCTATCGGCTGGACCTCAGCAGCAAGCCAATCTACCTGTCAGAGTGTCTGCTCCTGGTGGTGAGTGCATGTCATAGCAAGCAGTTGAGTGGCCTTAGCATATCATTAGCATATTACACTTTGATTGTTTGAACAGATGACCAGGCAACTGAACTTAGCATATTAGGCTTTTATTATATAGGATGACTTTGTTTTTAGTTCAAATAATAGAAAACGATAAACTTAACTATCTGACCTTCCAAACTAGCTATCCAATGTAATAGACTAATATGGACTAATCCTATCTAATAAAAGAGTAATATGCAGATTGACCATCACTCCAACACACAAGATGGCTGCTCCCATGTGGTCAAAGATCCTGCCCCCATGTGGACACAAGATGGCCACCACAAGATGGCCAGCAGGAGAGGGCATTTGGGAGGAACCAGGCCAGCAAGGGAGAGCAGTTGGGGGCAATCAAGCCTGCAGGGGAGGGCAGTTGGGGGCAAACAAGCCTGCAGGGGAGCAGTTAGGCATCAATCAGGCCGGCAGGGGAGTGGTTAGGGGGTGATCAGGCTGTCAGGCAGAAGCACTCAGGGGCAATCAGGAAGGCAGGCAGGGGAGCAGTTGGGAGCCAGCAGTCCTGGATTGTGAAAGAGCTGTTCGACTGCCCATTTAGGCCTGATCCTACCAGGACCAGGCCTAAACAGGCAGTTGGACATCCCTCAAGGGGTCCCATACTGGAGAGGGTGCAGGCTGGGCTGAATTTTGTGCACCAGGCCTCTAGTACTGATAATAATTCCCATATTCTTATGCCAAGCACTAACTCATTATGTATTTGAGGTTACAACTGTCTGCACCAATAACTCACACAGAGCCCTTTGTAATATCTGCAAACAATGAGGCTTGAAAAGTATAAATACGGAAGACTTCCTGTAAGTGTTGCTCAGAGATTTGGAAGAGACACCTCCCTGTGGGCTGCATGCAATAAACTATTTCTGATTTATTGGCTCATTAAGGCGTGTTGCATTTAGCTCACTGATTTACAATACAACAGCTTTAAGCACCTACTCTCGGCATGGGCCGCCAACATCTGGGCTGGAAGCGGAGCAAAACCTCCAGGATCTGGCTACAGCCACTGGTTGTCAGTGGGCTGATACGGAGGAGAAGGCGGGAAAACTGAGTTTCTAGGGAGGACACACTGAGCTGAGACACTGTGCAAAGTGTTCCTGGGGAGGTTGGACACACACAGGATGGAGGCCGGCTCCGGGAGCCGGAGGGGACGGAGGCCTGAGGACGGATTCTATGAAGGGTGGAGAGGACTGCGTACTTCCTGCACAGTGAGGCAACTGAGAGAAAACAGGGCTGTGGTGGTGCAAGACATAGCTTCTTGCCCCATTAGATAGGAAGATGTCACAAAGCATGACTCATGGAACTAAAGAAAAAGGGGCGGGGGTGATGCAAATGCCAGGACAGACACCTGGAACAGTGATACAGAGGGGAGCAGGCCCTGGCCATGTGGCTCTGCTTGTTGGAGTGTCATCCTGTGTGTGCACCGGGGAAATGTGGCAGGTTCGATTCCCCGGTCAGGGCACATACCCAGGTTGCGGGTTCGACCCAAATCAGGATACATATGGGAGGCAACCGTTCAATGTCTCTCTCTCTCTATTTCTTTCTCCCTAAAAGTCAATAAAAACATATCATCTGATGAGGATTTTTTTTAAGGAGCTCAGAAAGAGACCTTTGAGAACTCAATATAATCCTATCTAATAAAAGTAATATGCAAATTGACTGTCACTCCAACACACAGGATAGATACAAGATGGCCACCACAAGATGGCCAACAGGGGAGGGGCCAGGTCTGCAAGGGAGGACAGTTGTGGGCGATCAGGCTAGCTGGGGAGGGCAGTTGGGCAAGACCAGGCCTGCAAGAAAGGGAAGTTGGGGACAACTGGGCCTGCAGGTAAGGGCAGGTGCAGGGGGACCAAGGCCTGCAGGGGATGGCAGTTAGGGGCAATCTGACAGGCAGGCAAGCAGTTGGGAGCCAGAAGTCCTGGATTGTAAGAGAGATGTCCAACTGCCCATTTAGGCTCAATCCCAGTAGGGGTCCCTGATTGAAGGGAGTGCAGGCTGTGCTGAGGAACATAGCACCTCTTCCCCCTGCCTCTGCTGCCCATGCATGAATTTCATGCACTAGGCCTCTAGTCCTATATAATGAAAGAGTAATATGTAAATTGACCATACCTTCGCTATGCCCACAGCCAATCAGGAGCAAATTATGCAAATAAACTCCAATCAAGATGGCTGTGGTCAGTGAGAGAACTGGCCAGCCAGGGCCATGAGTGCAGCATCCGCGCCCCGTCTCCAGCTGGCCCGCCAGGCCGAGAGGGCGCAAAGGGGCTGCCCGGGGGCCGCGAGCACAGTGTCCGCGCCCTGCCCCCGGCCTGCTGGCCTGGCTGCACTGGTGCCGAGAGAAGGAATGGGCTGGCTGTTCAGAGGGAAGGGAAGAACCAGAAAAGTGGGTCTTTCCAGTTCCTGATGCTGAGGGAGCCCTATGGGTGCTGGGCTCCTCCCTCTGCAGTCCCCAGTCACAGCCCAGCAGACCCCTGCCCGCAGTCCAGCCGCAACCAGCATGGCCCGTGGCAAGTAGCATGGTCCAAGGGGGTGATTCCTGAGGCGCTGCTCCCATGGCAGCAAATGCGCACCATGCCAGGTGGGGAAACCAGACCTGAAAGCCCAAGCCCCTGAGTACCCGACAGAGCGCCGTGTGCCAGGACCCTGAGGAGGCCCCAGGACAAGCATCGCCCCAGAGGCTGTGTGGAAGGAGGAGAGGAACCTCTGGCTAGAGGCTGGGGTGAAGGATGCTGGTGTCTTTGCAGGCCAGGCTGAGGGATACCACCCCCTCCTCCACAACCCCCACTCCCCCCATGCATGAATTTCATGCACCGGGCCTCTAGTATTATATAACACACATCAAATAGCAACTGAGATGAATGGGGTGGAGACAGTAGGCTTAGTAAATGGTATAGGGAAAACTGGCTCACTGTGTAAAGGAAAATAAACTCAGGAAATAGAGTCAGTAATATGGTAATATTATAGTAATTTATTATAATAATAAAAGCATAATGTGCTCACTAGAGCATGTGTCTTTCCAGATGACCTTCCAGATGTTCTTCCTGGGACAAAGGGATCCAGGCAGCCATCCATGGTTGTGAGGGAGGGATCGAGGCAGCGGCAGCTGCGAAGGCCTACTTTTGCATAAATTTCATGCATTGGGCCTCTAGTTATGTATGGTTCCAGATGGACATTAAACTTACGGGTGGCGGTGAACATTTTGTAAATTATATGAATATCCAACTACTACTATACTACACACCTGAAACTATATATATAAAAGCCAAGTGACCGGAACAATTGGTTGCTTTGATGTGCATTGCGCCTGCTACCCCAATTGGAGGCGGGGCCGACCAGCCAACTTTCCTCGACCCCTCCCCCTGGGCCTCAATCAGCCCCCATCAGGGCAGACCAGCTGGACCCCACCAGTGCACTAATTCATGCACAGGACCTCTAGTATGAAATCATATTGAATGTCAACTGTAATTGAAAAAAAAAAAAAATTAAAACTTTTTAAAATAAATAAACCTAGATTCCTCTGTAACACCAGCTATGAAGATGGAGTTCAGCTGTATTAAAAGCCAATGTGTGAGCCTTAACTGGTTTGGTTCGGTGGACAGAGCATCAGCCTGTGGACTCAAGGGTCCCAGGTTCAATTCCGGTCAAGGGCATGTACCTTGGTTTGTGGCACATCCCCGGTAGGGGGTGTGCAGCAGGCAGCTGATTGATGTTTCTCTCTCATCGATGTTTCTAACTCTCCCTCTCCCTTCCTTTCTGTAAAAAATCAATGAGATATATTTTCAATGTGTGAAAGATACATTATACATTTACTATAAGAAAATCAAGGAGGATATCTTTGAGTCTCTGTGACAGGGAATGACTCTTAAGAATGACTCTCAAGACTTCAAAAGCACAGATCCTAGGACCAAACACTGATTTGTTTGATTCTGTCTAAATTAAGAGGTAGGAACCAAACTGCTGCAGCCGCTGTGAGAAACAGTATGGAATTTCCTCAAAATATTAAAAATGGCCCTAAGTGGTTTGGCTCGATGGATAGAGCATCAGCCTGTGGACTCAAAGGCCCCAGGTTCAATTCTGGTCCAGGGCATGTACCTTGGTTGTGGGCACATCCCCAATAGGGGGTGTGCAGGAGGCAGCTGATTGATGTTGTTCTCCCATCGATGTTTCTAACTCTGCATCTCTCTCCCTCTCTTTCTTCCTCTCTGCAAACAAAAATATATTTTAAATAAAAAATATTAAAAATGGAACTGCCATTTGATCCAGTGGTCCCACTTCTAGGAATATAGCCTAAAAATCTCAAAACACCAATCAGGAAGAATGTATGCACCCCTACGTTCATAGCAGCACAAGTTACAATCGCTAAGATCTAGAAGCAGCCCAAGTGCCCATACGGAGATGAGTGGATAGAAAGTCTGTGGTACATGCACACCGCGGAACACTGTGCAGCTGTAAAAAAGAAGAATCTCTTACCCTTTGAAACAGCATGGAGCTCTAACCGGTTTGGCTCAGTGGATAGAGCATCGGCCTGCGGACTCAAGGGTCCCAGGTTTGATTCCGGGCAAGGGCATGTACCTTGGTTGCAGGCACATATCCAGGAGGGAGTGTGCATGAGGCAGCTGATGGATGTTTCTCTCTCATCGATGTTTCTGACTTTCTATCCCTCTCCCCTTCTCCCTGTAAAAAAAAATCAACAAAAATATATTTAAAAATGAAACAGCATGGAGGGACCTGGAGTTCTTTAATATATATATATATATATATATATATATATATATATATATAATTATTATTATTATTGATTTTTCACAGAGAGCAAGGGAGAGGGATAGAGAGTTAGGAACTTCGATGAGAGAGAAACATCGATCAGCTGCCTCTTACACACCCTCCACTGGGGATGTGCCCGCAACCAAGGTACATGCCCTTGACCGGAATCAAACCTGGGATCTTTCAGTCCATAGGCTGACGCTCTATCCACAGATGTCTTTGACAGGATCTGGAGTTCTTATGCTAAATGAAATAAGCCAGTCAGAGAAAGACAAATATCACATCATGTCACTCATATGTGGAATCTAGTGAACAAAATAAACTGACAAACAAAATAGGTCCAAAGGCATGGATGCATGGAACGGGCTGACAGATCTCAGCAGGAATGGGGGGAAGAGGGATAGGAAAGAATTAACCAAAAACCTTACGCCTCTA
Source organism: Antrozous pallidus (assembly GCA_027563665.1). NCBI lineage: Eukaryota > Metazoa > Chordata > Mammalia > Chiroptera > Vespertilionidae > Antrozous > Antrozous pallidus. Next base: position 10,541,888 of record CM050525.1, read on the forward strand.
TGCATAGCCCATGGACATGGACAATCGTGTGGGGAAGGCCTGGGGTGTGGCTGCGAGCTGGGTGAAGGGGGACAACAGGGTGACAATAGGAGACATTGATCACACTGTCAACAGCAACAACAACAACAACAACAAATAAAGAATTAAGAATGGGGGGAGGCCAATGTGGGGGGAGGAAAAATATGTACTACTATTTGTAATACTTTAAACAATAAAATTTTTTTTAAAAGAATTAAGAATTGTAATAAAAGGCAAAAGATTTATACCCTAACTGGTTTGTCTCAGTGGATAGAATGTCAGCCTGTGGACTCAAGGGTCCCAGGTTCGGTTCCAGTCAAGGGCATGTACCTTGGTTGCGGGCACATCCCCAGTAGGGGGTGTGCAGGAGGCAGGTGATCGATGTTTCTCTCTCATGATGTTTCTGATTTTCTGTTCCTCTCCCTTCCTCTCTGTGAAAAATCAATAAAATACATATTTTAAAACAATAATTGTGGTAAAAGGAACAGTTAGTTCATAGGCGTTGTCAGAGTGAGAGAAGTCATTCGTCATGTGAAAAATGGATGAGGGACTAGAACCTGTGAGACGCAAGAAGCACGTGTGGGTGAAAAAGAAGAAAGGTGGACACCCTCGTGGGGAAGTGGGTAGAGGACACAGACGGGCAGTTTGCACAAGCAGAACTCCGAAAGCTAACATGCACGCGAGGTGGGGTGCAAACTCATTCATTATTGGGGAGATGTCAATGGAAGCAATGAGGAGCTATGGCTCTGCACCAATTAGGCTGGCAGAAATGCTAAGGTTGGATAGTGTTGGGGGTACACAGATGTTAGAATGTTTGGGTGCACCCTGGCCAGTGCATCCTGGTTGGAGCATCTGCCCACTCACTGAAGGGTCTCTAGTTGGATTCCTGGTCAAGGGCATGTACCTGGGTTGCAAGTTCCATCTCAAATCCCGATCAGGGCACATGCTCTCTCCTCTCTTTCTCTTTCCCTCCCTCCCTCCTTTCCATTCTCTCTAAAAAATCAGTGGGGGGAAATTTCCTCAGGTGAGGATTAACAACAAAAAGATATCCTATATAATAAAAGTCTAATATGCTAAGTGTCTGGTCATCTGGCTGGCCATTCAACCAATCAAAGTGTAATATGCTAATGATATGCTAAGGCCATTCAACCACTCACTATGATGTACACTGACCACCAGGTGGCAGATTCTCTGACCAGTAGGTTAGCTTGCTGCTGGGGTCTGGCAGATGGGGACTGCCTGAGATGGGCCAGACTTGCCCTGAAGCCCTTCCACAGTCCCTCCCCACTGGCCAACCTCCTGCATCCCTCCCCAGCACCAATCATGCACCAGTGGGGCCCCTTGGCCTGGCCTGCACCCTCTTGCAATCTGGGACCCCTCGGGGGATGTTGGAGAGCCGGTTTCAGCCTGTTTCTGCAGGCCAGGCCGAAGGACCCCACTGGTGCATGAATTCGTACACCGGGACTCTAGTGTTTAAGAATGTTTATGTGCTGCCCAGGTGAGCCTGCTGCCTCCAATTCTGAGGAAGGACCTGGCACTGTTTCATCAACTTAAATGATGAGTCACGCCCTGTGACTCAGCAGTCTCTCTCCTGGCTCTCCATCCCAACAAACGTCTGCCACACCCACAGGGAAACACGTTGAGGATGTGCCTGGCCGTGTGTTTTTTTGGAGGCTGGGAGCTGGCAGCCCTCCCGCTCCAGCCCGGGGGAATGCGGGTCAGTGTGTGAGTGTCACCGCAGGGTTAGGTGCAGGGGGGGCGGTGCAGGATCATAGCAACGTGGATGGGTCTTCAACACACAGCACTGTGTGGAAAGAGACTTAGCCCTGGCCGGTTCGGCTCAGTGGGTAGAGCATCAGCCTCCGCATGGAAGGGTCCCGGGTTGGATTCCGATCAAGGGCACATGCCCTTGTTGCAGGCTCGGTCTCCAGTAGGGGGCGTGCATGAGGTAGCCAAGCACTGAAGTTCCTATCTCTCTCTCCCTCTTCCTTTCTCTCTGAAATCAATAAAAATATTTTTTTTTAAGAAAATAGACTTAGAATAAGAGATTCATATAATCCAGTGGTCAGCAAACTCATTAGTCAACAGAGCCAAATATCAACGGTACAGCAATTGAAATTTCTTTGGCAAGCCAAATTTTTTTAACTTAAATTTCTCTTTTTTTTTTTAAATATATATTTTATTGACTTTTTACAGAGAGGAAGGGAGAGGGATAGAAAGTCAGAAACATCGATCAGCTGCCTCTTGCACACCCCCTACTGGGGATGTGCCCACAGCCAAGGTACATGCCCTTGACTGGAATCGAACCTGGGACCTTTCAGTCCAAAGGCTGACGCTCTACCACCGAGCCAAACCGGTTTCAGCTAACTTAAACTTCTTCTAATGCCACTTCTTCAAAATAGACTCCCCCAGGCCGTGGTATTTTGTGGAAGAGCCACACTCAAGGGGCCAAAGAGCCGCATGTGGCTCGGGAGCTGCAGTTTGCTGACCACTGGTATAATCTAATGCCAATTAAAATCACAGGGCCCATAAGAACCACACTACACATTTTGTGAGGCTGAAGGAGGGTTTGAAGCGGGAGGGAGGGGGGCAAGAAAAGAAAGCTTCTATACAAACCAGTAATGATAATGATGCATTTGATGTTCAGCCTCTGCACCTAAGTCTAAAGGGAGTGAAAACATAAGCTTGTCGCCCTGGCCAGTGTGGCTCAGGTGGTTGGAGCGTCCTCCCATGCCCCAGAAGGTTGTGGGTTCACTTCCTGGTCAGAGCACATAGCTGGGTTTCGGTTCTATTCCTAGTGCATGCAGGAGGTAACCAATCGATGTATCTCTCTTATCTGGTTCTCTCTCTCTCCTTTTCTCCCTCTCTAAAATCAACACAAAATAATTTTTTTAAAAAGCCGTAAGAGCCGAAACCAGTTTGGCTCGGTGGATAGAGTGTCAGCCTGTGGACAGAAGGGTCCCAGGTTCGATTCCGGTCAAGGGCATGTACCTTGGCTGCGGGCACACCCCCAGTAGGGGGCGTGCAAGAGGCAGCTGATCGATGTTTCTCTCTCATCGATGTTTCTGACTTTCTATCCCTCTCCCTTCCGCTCTGTAAGAAATCAATAAAATATATTTTAAAAAAATAAATACTTCATCGAACCAGCTGTGGCGGATTCTCACTTGATTTCAAACCCCACTCTCCAACCCCCTCCCCCTCCCCCCTGCCCCCCACCCTGAAATGCACAGAACCGGCTCCAGTCTGAGAGAGGCCACGGCTCAGGGTGATGAGTGTCATGCCTGGGGTGTGACTCAGAAAGCTGGGCGTCCTCCACCCAGTGTCCTCGCTGTTGGGGTGGTTGGCCCAGAAGGTCAGGGAGTGGCCCGGTTCTGTGAGTGGGCATGTTTCCCACGTGCATTCCACATGCCAGATAAGTATCTAATTGTTGGCTGCAGGGAGGCAGGCTCTGGGCTGCCTTTTATTAGCAATCACAATGATAATGGGGACAGCCACCGCGACCGAGCGCCAGACACCTCACACCGCCGTCCCCCAGGCCCGCCGGCTCTCAACCAGGAGGCTCTCAGCCAGTCGGGAGGCTGGGGGGCAGCGAGGTGGGATAGACGTGGCTCCATTTCTGCATGAAAGCTGGCACCGGGCAGAGCCGGGATGTGAACCCAGAGAGGAGAAGTCTTGCCTGGCCAGCGTAGCTCAGTGGTTGAGCGTCGACCTATGAGTCAGGAGGTCACAGTTGGACTCCCCGTCAGGGCACATGCCCTGGTTGTGGGCTCCATCCCCGGGGTGGGGGGGGTGGGGGTCATGCAGGAGGCTGCTCTTTAATGATTCTCTCTTATCATTAATGTCTCTCTCCCTCCCTTTTTCTCTGAAATAAATAAAAATACATTCTTTAAAAAGAGAGAGATAGCCGAAACCAGTTTGGCTCAGTGGATAGAGCATCAGCCTGCGGACTGAAAGGTCCCAGGTTCGATTCCGGTCAAGGGCATGTACCTTGGCTGCGGGCATATCCCCCGTAGGGGAGGGGGCGTGCAGGAGGCAGCTGATAGATGTTTCTCTCTCATCAATGTTTCTGACTTTCTATCCCTCTCCCTTCCTCTCTGTCATAAATCAATAAAATATATATTTTTTAAAAAGAGAGAGAGAGAGAAAGAGAGATAGATAGCCAAAACCAGTTTGGCTCAGTGGCTAGAGAGTCGTCCTGCAGACTAAAGGGTCCCAGGTTCAATTCTGATCAAAGGGCATGTACTTTGCTTGTGGGCAAATCCCCAGTGGGCGTGTGCAAGAGGTAGCTGATCTCTCTCTCTCTCTCTCTCTCCCTTTCCCTCTGAAATAAATAAAAAAATATATTTTTGAAAAGAGAGAGAGAGAGTAGGAGTCCTGCCCAGCCCATGTTGTTCAGCGGTTGAGCGTCGTCCCATGCACCCATAGGTCACGGGTTCAAATCCGGGCTCAATCCCTTATGTGGGCTGAGCAGGAGGCAGCTGATCAATGATTATCTCTCATTGGTGGTTCTATTTCTCTCCCTCCCTTCCTCTCTCTCTAAAAATCAGTAAAAACATATTTTTTAAAATATGAGTAGGAGAGAGAACACCAAGATGGCGGCATAGTTGAACACCTATTGTTCTGCCCCACGCAACGATTTAGGAACTACAACATAACAGCAGAACAGACAGCACCCAGAATCGCCAGAAAGCTGGCTGAATGAAAACTCCACTAACTGGAGTGGAGGTGGGACACTGAGACTCAGGAGCAGCGGGAGCGCAGCCTTTCAGACGGAAACAGGTTAGGAGCTGTCCTGGTCGCGCTCACGCGGGCTGGGGCTGGAGCAACACCCCCGGTCCCACTGCCCGGATTCCCCAGCGCCAGGCAAGGTCCGTCCCACTGCCCGGATTCCCCAGCACCAGGCGAGGTCCGTCCCACTGCCCGGATCCCCCAGCGCCAGGTGAGGTCCGCTTAGGTCCGGGGGACGCACCCTGGAAGCGGGGCGCGGCAGAGGCTCCTGAACTGTGAGTTTCACGGAAGGGTCGCGCAAACCCGCGACTTGCCCCCTGGAAACTTGTCTCCTGGTTCCGGAAACCATTTATTTTACAATCCTGGGCTAGACTTTTTGTGTGCAGGCACATTTGGGGAAAGGCGGAGTGGTCTGGCAAGGGGAAGAGACTAGCGGCTTTCTCTTGGAGGTGTCTGCAGCCATCCCCATCCAACAGAGACCCCCGCGTGAGCGCCGCATAGGACGCAGCTGACGCTGACGCTGCCTGCGCAGCTCAGAGACTCCGCCCATCCAACCTGAACACAGTCTCCCTTCACAGCCAATTGGCCTGGAGGTCAAACCCTGCTAGGGCTAACAACAACAAGCTGGGTTTAAATTCAAAAATACTGAATACAACCCATAAAGGATTGCAGTAAGAGCACCCACCTCAGGAAACTGGGGAGGCTGAGCCACTGTCCCTTTGAGGATATCCACCACATAAAGCAGCCACCATGCAGAGACATGGAAAGAAAGCAGGTGTGAAAGAAATGGAGGAGAAAAGACGACAAGACATAGAGTTCAAAACCACGGTTATAAGGCTTTTCAAGAGGCTCCTACAAAAGGCCGATCAACTTAATGAGAATTACCAGGAAATAAACAAGACCAACCAGGAAATGAATGAGAATTACAAGGAAATGAATGAGAATTATAAGGAAATGAATGAGACCCTCAAGGAAATGAACAAGGCCTCTGAAGATATGAACCAGACCCTAACGGATAAAAAAAAAAGGACCAACTAGAATCAAGCTTACACAGGCTGAAATAAAAAATATTACACAAAGTCCTAAAAGCAGTCCAGAGGGCCACAAGAACCAAGTCAAAGATTTGAAATACAAAGAAGCAAAATCCACTCACCTGGAAAAGCAAGAAACAAAAAGAATTCAGATAATTGAAGATAGCGTAAGGGGCCTCTGGGACAACCTCAAGCATGCCAACATCCGAATTATTGGGGTGCCAGAAAAAGAGAGAGAGCAAGTTAATGAAAACCTACTTGAAGAAATAGTGACTGAAAACTTCCCCCACCTGGTGAAAGAAACTGACTTAAAAGCCCAAGAAGTACACAGAACCCCAAAATATAGGAATCTAAAGAGGACCACACCAAGACATATCATAATTAAAATGCCAAGAGCAAAAGATAAAGAGAGAATATTAAAAGCAGCAAGAGAAAAACAGTTGGTTACCTACGGGGGAGCACCCATATGATTGTCAGCAGATTTCTCAACAGAAACGATGCAGGCCAGACGGGAGTGGCAAGAAATATTCAAAATAATGAAGAGCAAGAATCTACAACCAAGATTACTCTATCCAGCAAAGCTATCATTCAGAATTGAGGATCAGATAAAGTGCTTCGCAGATAAGAAAAAGCTAAAGGAGTTCATCACCACCAAACCAGTATTATATGAAATGCTGAAAGATATTCTTTAAGAAGAGGAAGAAGAAAAAGGTAAAAATATAAATTATGAACAACAAATACACATCTATCAACAAATGAACATAAAAATCAAGTGAATTGATAGGCTGATGAACAAGATAAACTGGTGAATATAACAGAGACATGGACATAGAGAGGGAATGGACTGACAATTCTTGGGGAGAAAAGGGTTGTGGGAAGTACAGCAAGAGACTGGACAAAAATCTTGCAACAATGGGAGAGGACATTGGGGAGGGGAGGGGAGGGTGGAGGGTGGGATAGGTACAGGGTGGAGGGGAGATATAGGGGGATAAAAAAGGGGAAACAATGTAATTTATAAACTGAACAATAAAGAAAAAAATGAAAAAAAAATATAAGTAGGAGTCCTGAGCCTACATCGGATGCTACGATGCAATGGAGCCAACAGAAGCGCAGGGGACCCAGGGCAAAGGGAGAGAGGGTGGTGGAAGCGGGAGGGAGGGAGGGAGGGAGGGAGGGAGGGACGGGGCCAGAGGAGAGAAGAGAGACTGAGAGCATTAAAGAAAGAGACTAGGAGTGATTTGAAGGCAGACTCAGATTTAAAAGGAGGGGGATGGAGAAAGAGAGCTTGCACTTTGGGGGGCTTTAAAAGAGGGAGAGAGTCCAGGCCGTGTGGTTGAGCATCAACCTATGAACCAGGAGGTCAGGCTTCGATTCCGGTTAAGACACGTGCCTGGGTCTGGGCTTGACCCCCGGGGGGGCCTGCAGGAGGCAGACGAGTGGTGATTCTCTCTCACGACGATCTTTCTCTGCCTCTTCCTTTCTCTCTGAAATCCATTAAAAAAATTAAGATACTTATATTTTAAGAAGTTTTATTATTTTTAAATATATTTTTATTGATTTCAGAGAGGAAGGAAGAGGGAGAGAGAGAAACATCACTGATGAGAGAGACTCATAGATTGGCTGCCTCCTGCACGCCCCACACGGGATCAAGCCCACAACCCGGCCGTGTGCCCTTGACTGGAATAGAACCAGGGACCCTTCAGTCCACAGGCCAATGCTCTATCCACTGAGCCAAACTGGCTATAGGGCAAGATACTTATTTTTTAAAAATAAAACAAAAAGAGTGAGAGATACTGAAACAACACCATAAAAAAGCTTCTGATGAAGGGCTTGGGAAGATGGAGAGAGGGAGAGAGAGATCCTGTGGTAAGAGTTGTAAGGGGGGGCAGTCCAGGACAAAGAAGGGTGCTTAACCTCCCTCTCCCCTCACTTCCAGAGCCTCACCTCTCCCCAGCTCCCCACCCCAGACTCTAGCCCAGGTCCCCCCGGGAACCTGTTAAAAGCGAACACTCTCGGTTCCTCCTCGGACCCACTAAGTCAGAAGCTGCATTTTAACAAGAGACGCCTGTGGTTCTTGTGCACTGTGTGTGTGTGTGTGTGTGTGATCATGTGCACTGTGTGTGTGTGGTCATGTGCACTGTGTGTGTGATCATGTGCACTGTGTGTGTGATCATGTGCACTGTGTGTGTGTGATCATGTGCACTGTGTGTGTGTGGTCATGTGCACTGTGTGTGTGATCATGTGCACTGTGTGTGTGATCATGTGCACTGTATGTGTGTGATCATGTGCACTGTGTGTGTGTGGTCATGTGCACTGTGTGTGTGTGATCATGTGCACTGTGTGTGTGATCATGTGCACTGTGTGTGTGATCATGTGCACTGTGTGTGTGTGATCATGTGCACTGTGTGTGTATGTGTGTGTGTGTGATCATGTGCACTGTGTGTGTGATCATGTGCACTGTGTGTGTATGTGTGTATATGTGTGTGTGATCATGTGCACTGTGTGTGTGATCACGTGCACTGTGTGTGTGTGATCATGTGCACTTTGTGTGTGATCATGTGCACTGTGTGTGTGTCAGAAGCTGCATTTTAACAAGAGACGCCTGTGGTTCATGTGCACTTTGTGTGTGTGTGTGTGTGTGTGTGTGTGTATGATCGTGTGCACTCTGTGTATGTGTGATCATGTGCACCTTCAGCATTGCAGTGCGCCCACCCTGGGGCAGAAGCAACGTTAAAAGCCAGGCGCTGAAACCCAGCTTTTGCTCTCCGGCGCCCCCATGCGGTCTGGGAAAGAACTGCCCTGGGAAAGCCAGGGGCATGGCGGTACTGCCTGCAGTGGCCCAGCCGGGTTCCCAAGCTCCACTTGGGGCGAGTTACTTGACCTCGCCCCCCCCTGGAAATGGCAAGTCCACCTCACGCACAGCACCTGTCCCCTAGGCTGGTGCTCAGGAGGAGCCTGGGCATAATGTAGGGGGCGGGTTGTGTCCCCCTAAAAAGGTGTGTTGAAGTCCTAACCCCGAGACCTCAGAATGTGACCTTATTTGGAAATAGGGTCCTTCCAGATGGAATCCGGCACAAAGAGTTCGCCCTGGAGGAGGGTGGGACCCGAATCCCATATGACTGATGTCTTTGTAAAAAGAGGGAAGACTGCCTGGCCGCTGTGGCTCAGTGGATGAGCCTCGACCTATGAAGCAGGAGGTCACCTTGTGATTTCGGTCAGGGCACCTGCCCGGGTTGCGGGTTCGATCCCCAGGGAGGACGTGCAGGAGGCAGCTGATGAATGACTCTCTCTCATCATTGATGTTTCTACCTCTCCTTCTCCCTTCTCTGAAATCAGTAAAAATCCTTCTCCTTCTCTGAAATCAGTAAAAATACCCTATTCAGTCGTCAGCAGACTCATCAGTCAACAGAGCCGAATATCAACAGTACAACGATTGAAATTTCTTTGGAGAGCCAAATTTTTTTAAACTTACACTTCTTCTAATGCCACTTCTTCAAAATAGACTCGCCCAGGACGCGGTATTTTGCGGAAGAGCCACACTCAAGGGGCCGAAGAGCCGCATGTGGCTCGCGAGCCTCAGTTTGCTGACCACAGCCGTATATTATTATATGTGCAAGTTGACCCTAACAGTGGAATAATTGGGAAGGACCGGTCACTATGACACGTACTGACCGCCAGGGGGCAGACGCTCAATGCAGGAGCTGCCCCCTGGTGGTCGGCACGCTTCCACAGGGGGAACACTGCTCAGCCAGAAGCCAGCTCATGGCTGGCCAGTGCAGTGGTGGTTGCAGGAGCCTCTCCCACCTCCACAGCAGTGCTAAGGATGTCCGACTGCCGGCTTAGGTCTGCTCCCCGAAGGTAAGGAGCCTGAGCCATTAGTCGTATATCCCCCAAGGGCTCCTGGGCTGCCAGAGGGATGTCTGACTGCCAGCTTAGGCCTGCTCCCCCCCGAGAGCGCGGACCTAAGCCAGCAGGGGGACATCCCCAAAGGGGTCCCAGACTGCAAGAGGACACAGGCCAGGCTGAAGAAGCCCCCCACCCCGCCTGCCCGTTCTGAGTGCATGAATTTTCGTGCACCGGGCCTCTAGTCCTACCTAATAAAAGTAATATGTAAATTGACTGTACCTCCACTATATCCACAGGGAGCGAGTATGCAAATTAACCCAACAAAGAAGGCAGTTGGTTTGCATATCCAGGCGCAGAAAACGGAGTAGAAGGAAGCCAAGCACTGCAGAAGGGAGCAAAGCTGTGGAGAAACAAGCAAGTGGGGCGGGGCAGAAGGGAGGGAGGCAGGTGGGGCCAGGGAGAAGGGAGGGAGTGAGGCAGAGGAGCAGGGAAGGAGCAAGGCAGTGGAGATAGGAGAGAGCGAGGCAGAGAAAACATGAGGGAGAGAGGCAGAGAAGATGGGAGGAAGCGAGGCAGTGGAGAAGGGAGGGACCTTTGCTCAGGCCACAGGAAGCCCTGTTCTTGTAGGAATCTTCCTGCAACAGGTCTCTAGTCCTATCTAATAAAAGAATAATATGCAAATTTGACTGTATCTTCACTATGCTGCTAGCCAATCAGGAGCAGGGGGTGGGACTGAGTGTTGGTGGCCCCGCCCCTCATACTGCTACTGCCACCACTCTGCAGGGCCCCACGGAGGGATGGAATGGGCACCGGGGCCGGCCGGGACAGCCAGTTCAGCATCCGCTCCCCAGACTGGGGCCTCGCAGAGTGGCGGAGGTGCAAGGGGTGGGGTGGGGCCAGCTATAGGCACCCAGGACCTATATGGGTCCCAGGTGTGGGGCAAGGCAGAGGCAGTTAGGAGCAATCAGGCCAGCAGGTGAGCACTTAGAGGCGAACAGGCAGGCAGGCAGAGGTGATTAGGGGTGATCAGGCAGGCAGGCAGAGGGGTTAGGGGCGATCATGCAGGCAGGCAGAGGGGTTAGAGGCGATCATGCAGGCAGGCAGAGGGGTTAGGGGCAATCATGCAGGCAGGCAGAGGGGTTAGAGGCGATCATGCAGGCAGGCAGAGGGGTTAGGGGCGATCATTCAGGCAGGCTAGTGAGCAGTGAGGAGCCAGTGTTCCTAGATTGTGTGAGGGGTGTCCAACTGCCAACAGTCAGACATCTCTGACTGCCAACAGTCAGACATCCCCGAAGGGGTCCCTGATTGGAGAGGGTTCAGGCTGGGCTGAGGGAACACCCCCCCCCTTTCATGCACGAATTTCATGCACCGGGCCACTAGTATTTTAATAAAAAAAAAGAAGAGGGAAGATGATGTGAAGGCAGACACAGGGGGAGACATCACGTGAAGACGGAGACAGAAATTGGAGAGATGCCACTGCACACTGAGGGATGCTGAGGTCGGCCGGCCCCCGAGGGATGCTGGGCGAGGACAGGGAAGAGGCTCAGAGGATGTCTGCCTGCCCACACCTTGATTTGTGGACGTCTGGTTCCTGAGCTGTGAGAGGATACATGTCTGGGGGGAAAGGGAGCTGCTGTTGTTGTTGTTGTTGTTGTGTGTGTGTGTGTGTGTGTGTGTGTGTGTGTGTGTGTTCGTTTTGTTGTTGTTAATTCTCACCCAAGGATATTTTTCTCCATTGCTTTTCAGAGAGAATGGGAGGGAGGAGGAAGGGGGAGAGGGAGAGAGAACATTGATGTGAGAGAGACACATCAACTGGTTGCCTCCGCATGCACCTCGATCAGGGGCGGGGAGCCAACTGTAACCTAGGTACGTGCCTTTGACTGGGAATCGAACCACAGTCCTTCTGTGCACAGGGCCAATGCTCTAACCACTGAGAAACCCCAGCCAGGGCTAAATGACTGTTGTTGCAGGCCACCC
>CM050525.1:10558487-10610987 GCA_027563665.1 Antrozous pallidus
TCACACACACTCACACACACACACACACTCACACACACACACTCACACACACTCACACACACACACACACACACACTCACACACACACACTCACACACACACTCACACACACACACACACTCACACACACACTCACACACACACACACACTCACACACACACACTCACACACACACACACACACACACACACACACAGACACACTCACACACACACACTCACACACACTCACTCACACACACACACACTCACACACACACTCACACACACACACACTCACACACACACACACACACTCACACACACACACACACACACACACACACTCACACACACACACACTCACACACACACACACACTCACACACACACTCACACACACACACACACACTCACACACACACACACACACACACACACTCACACACACACACACTCACACACACACACACACACTCACACACACACACACACTCACACACACACACACACTCACACACACACACACACTCACACACACACACTCACACACACACACACACACACACGCTGGGGATCGAGCCTGCAACCCCGGGCACGTGCTCTGACCGGGAATCGAACTGTGACCTCCTGGTTCATAGGCTGACACTCCAGCCTGAGCCACGGGGGCCGGGCACATTGATTTACTTTCATGAGAAACAAAGGTGGGCAGGTGAGACTCAGTGCGAGCTGCCGCTGTTGGGGGTGCGGGTGGTCCTGGTCCCTGGTCGCTCTTGTTGACCCCTCACTTCTCACCAGCGCCGTTTCTAGAGCTTTCGCTCTGAGTCCGTACGTCTATAACGTACTCTTTCTGGCTCTCTGGCTCTCTCTTAAAGAATTTTTTATTTTTTACTTTTTTTCAGTTACAGCTTATGTTCAACCAGGGGTCCGGTGCTTGGGTTTGTGAACACCGAAAGGAAAAACCCACCTTCGCCCTGGCTGGTTTGGCTTGGTGGATGGAGTGTCACCCTGCAGACTGACGGGTTCTGAGTTTGGTTCCAGTCAAGGGCACAGTACCACCTGCGGGGGAGGGGGGCTGCCTCAAGGATAATCTATATATATAAAAGCCTAAGAGATTGGCTGACCATTTGACCAGCAGCTATGACATGCACTGACAATCAGGGGGCAACCTCAACACAGGAGCTGCTGCAGCTACAGTTCTCAGTTGATGCACTGGAACCAGAGAGGAGGGAGACAGATTCCAGGGTGCATCACCCGAGAAATGCCCTCTCACAATTCGGGATCCCTCAGGGAATGTCATAGAGCTGGTTTTGGTCCCATCCCCACAGGTCAAGCTGAGGGACCCCACCTGTGCACGAATCCATGCACTGGGCCTCTAGTCTTATATAATAAAAGGCTAATAAGCAAATCAACCGAATGGCAGAATGACCAGTCGCTATGACATGCACTGACCACCAGGGGGCAGATGGTCAACACAGGAGCTGCCCCCTGGTGGTCAGTGGGTTCCCACAGGGGGAGTACCGCTCAGCCAGAAGCCAGGCTCACAGCTAGCGAGTGCAACAGCAGTGGCAGGAGCCTCTCCCACCTCCTCAGCAGCACTAAGGACCCCTCAGGGGATGTACACTGGGAGCGGGGCCTAAGCTGGCAAGCGGACACCCCCCGAGGGGTCCTGGACTGCGAGTGGATGCAGCTCCCAGCCCAGTGCATGAACATCGTGCACCGGGCCCCTAGTGAAATCTAATATCCAATGGAGCTCTGCGTTTGGACTTGGGTTTCAGAAAATCACTCTCCCCAAACACTAGTCCCAGGCCCGAGGCGAAGAAGAGTGAAACTGTGTGACTTCATCGAGGAGTCCTTTGTGCTGACACGTTTTAAAACAATGCACCTTATTGACGTCAGCCTGGAGAAAGCTTCAGGGCTATGTCCTATGTCCTGTCTCCTGGTAACAATTAAGAGAGTCATCAGCCCGTTTTCACACTTAGTCATTGTTTCCTGACTTACAACAGACTGAATGAAGGGTGTTTCACCAACTGTGTCAACAGCTCCAGCATCAGGGAGCCTTTTTTTTTTTTAACATTTTACTTTTTAAAAATTTCTTTATTGCTTAAGGTGTTACCTATGTGTCCTTATTCCCCCATGATTCTCCCCATCCCTCCCACTCATGCCCTTTCCCCCCTGTTGTCTGTGTCCATTGGTTAGGCCTGTATGCATACATACAAGTCCTTTGGTCGATCTCTCCCTCTCCCCCTCCCCCTCTCCTACCTTCCCTCTGAGGTTTGATGGTCTGATTGATGTTTCTCTGTCTCTGAATCTGTTTTAATTGTGGTAAAAAAATGCAGCAGGTCCTTAGGTTCCATAGGGGATCCATTCCTATAGCACGACTTTCGCAGTGCGTCGGAACCCACCTGCATAAGCACCTCCGCCACTCACTTGGAGCTCATACACACCAGCGATGAAGTGAGACAGTAAAAAAAAAAATGCAAAAGAAAGATAACAATTCCTGACCTTTACTCGTGGTAAATAAATGAAAAATAAATAAATAATGATAATAAAGCACATCGAAATGACGGAACTTTTTTTTTTACAGTAGATGGGGGATGGTGACATAACCACGGAACGATGGTTAATAAATAAATAATAAATAAATAAATAATGATAATAAAGCACATCGAAATGACGGAACTTTTTTTTTTTACAGTAGATGGGGGATGGTGACATAACCACGGAACGATGTAACCCGAGCACTGCCTGTATATACACTGAGTGGCCAGATTATTATGATCTCTGAACGCATAATAATCTGGCCCCTCAGTGTATATATATGAATTCAAGCACAGGGGTGTGTGTCCCTCAGCCCAGCCTGCACCCTCTCCAATCTGGGATCCCTCTCACAATCCAGGACTGCTGGATTCCCAACTGCTTGCCTGCCTGCCAGCCTGATCACCCCCTAACCACTCCCCTGCCAGCCTGATTGATGCCTAAATGCTCCCCTGCCACTTTGTTTGTCCCTAATTGCCTTCCCCTGAAGGCCTGGTCACCTCTAAATGCCCTCCCCTACAGGCCTGGGTCCCCCCGCCCAACTGCCCTTCCCTGCAGGCCCAGTCATCTCCAACTTCCCTCTTTTGCCGGCTTGGTCACTCCTAACTGCCCTTCCCTGCAGACTTAAGCGCCCCCCAACTGCCCTCTTTTGCAGGTCTGGTCCCTCCCAACTGCCCTCCCCTGCTGGGCTGATTGCCCACAACTGCCCTGCCTTGCAGGCCTTATTACCCACAACTTCCTTCCCCTACTGGCCATCTTGTGGCAGCCATTTTTATGTCCACATGGGGGCAGGATCTTTGACCTCATGGGGTCAGCCATCTTATGTGTTGGAGTGATGGTCAATTTGCATATTTATATATATATATATATATATATATATATATATAGACATTAGAGGCCTGGTGCATGAATTCATGCATGGGTGGAATCCAGCCAGCCTGGCCAGGGGGAGGGGACATGGGCAGTTGGCCAGCCTGCCTGCTGGTCGAACTCCTAGTTGAGGGGACAATTTGCATATTAGCCTTTTATTATATTGGCTATACACTGAGTGGCCAGATTATTATGTGTCCAGAGATCATAATAATCTGGCCACTCAGTGTAGCTCCTGTATAATAAAAGCATAGGATGCAAATTGTCCCCTCGACTGGGAGTTCATCTGGGAGTTCGACCAGGGAACAGGGCCAGCCAGGGCAAGGGAGGGAGGGCCTTGGCCAGCAGTCCGCAGCCACTAGGGACCCTGCCACGGCAGGATTTGATGCATCGAGCCTCTGGTATCTTATATAATAAAAAGCCAATATGCAAATCTTCTGAACTAGGGACCAATGGATAGAGCATCGGCCTGTGGACTGAAGGGTCCCAGGTTTGATTCCAGTCAAGGGCATGTACCTTGGTTGTGGACACATCCCCAGTGGGAGGTGCGCAAGAGGCGGCTGGTCGATGTTTCTCTTGATGTTTCTGGCTCTCTATCCCTCTCCTTTCCTCTCTGTAAAAAATCAATAAAATATATTTTAAAAATAAAATAAGATCATTCGAAGCAGCAGCCCTGTAGGTTGCTTGTTGTAAAGAAAGAAAGGTTTTAAATGAAACTTCTGTCGCCTGGAAATTATGGTAGAAGGACATAGAGAGAGGTTTCCTACAAACATCTGAAGGATTGTACTTAAAAGCCAATAAATATTTGGCCTCATAAACTCAAGGAAATAATTTGTGTTTTTGCCTCCCTGACAAAGTTTGTGTAAAGTTAATCAAAAACTAATTACAGAAATTTAATGAATGGCATTTACTGTCCGTAACCTAGGACAAGTAAAGTTAAAAAAATAAACCTTATTTCAGATTAATTTAAATTGGCAAATTAAAATAAGAGGATATTCAAGAAAACTTAATTGTTCTGGTCAGGAAACTGTTCTTAAAGTATTAACTAAATTTTTTATTGAGGATCCCTAACTGGTTTGGCTCAGTGGATAGAGCATCGGCCTGTGGACTGAAGGGTCCCAGGTTCGACTCTGGTCAAGGGCATGTACCTTGGTTTCAGACACATCCCCAGTAGGGAGTGTGCAGGAGGCAGCTGATCGCTGTTTCTCTCTCATCGATGTTTCTGACTCTCTATTCCTCTCCCTGCCTCTCTGTAAAAAATCAATAAAATATTTATTTTTTTTAAAAAGAAACAAAGAGGGCTATAGAAAAAAATAAAATAAAGTAAGATCATTCACCTGAGGTCATAGTATTGTAATGGTGCCAGATTTCCAGTGTTAACCACGTACTGGGCTGTGAAAGATGTTATCACTGAGGGAAACTGGGTGAGGGCTGTATGAGCAACTTCTTGTGAGTCCGAAACTATTTCAAAATAAAAAGTTACCGTAATTTTTTTGTTGTAAGTGCCCTGGCTGATTTGCTCAGTGGGTAGAGCACCAGCCCACTGACTCAAGGACCCCATGTTTGATTCCGGTCACAGCACATGTCTCACTTGCATGACCCTTCCCCAGCCCTGATTGGTGTGTGTGCAGCAGGCAATCAATCCATGTGTCCCTCTCTCTCTCTCTCTCTCTCTCTCTCTCTCTCTCTCTCTCTCTCTCTCTCTCCCTCTCCCTCTCCCCATCCCTTCCACTCTCTCTAAAAATCAATGGGGAAAATATTTTCAGTGAGTCAATATACAACATATTTTTCATTCAATCATATTTGCTCTATTTTCAGTGTTCGTTTTTCTGGCCATCTCTAATCACCTCAAAATGAGTAACAAGTCCCCTTGCAGGTTTTGGGGGGCGGGAGGCGGGGAGCCTCCCACAGAGTTCTCCCGATTGAAAGACTTCCCAGAAGCAAGCTCTGCAGCCATCAACATCCTGATGAATCATCTGTCATGTTCACGCCAACCATTGTTTTATAACGTGTGTCATTCTCTAAGCGGAGTTTCACACACCTGGAAACGAGCCAGCATTGCAGGCGTCCGAGGCTGAAAACAGGAGAAAGGGTTTTAGAGAGCTAACCGAGTGCTCTGAACCCCAGCAGACATGTTGCTTTGCGGGGAGCCTGGCCTGGTAGCTGGTGGTGAGGGAAAGCAAAGACTGCCTCTTGGCAGCTGCTTTTTTTTTAATTTCTTTATTTTAAAAAAAAATTAATAAATCTTTATTGCTCAGATTATTACAATTGTTACTCTTTTTTCCCCCATAGCTTCCCTCTGCCCAGTTCCCACCCCACCCTCTGCCTCCCCCATTGTCCTCATCCATACATGTACGATTTTTGTCCAGTCTCCTCCCACATCCCTTTTCCCCCGAGAATTGTCAGTCCACTCCCTTTCTATGCCCCTGATTCCATCGTATTCACCAGTTTATTCTGTTCATCAGATTTTTTATTCACTTGATTTTTAGATTCACTTGTTGGTAGCTATGTATTTGTTGTTCATAATTTTTATCTTTGCCTTTTTCTTCTTCTTCCTCTTCTTAAAGAATACCTTTCAGCATTTCATATAATCCTGGTTTGGTGGTGATGAACTCCTGTAGCTTTTTCTTTTCTTTTAATATATTTTATTGATTTTTTACAAAGAGTAAGAGAGAGGGAAAGAGAGTTAGAAACATCCATGAGAGGGAAATATTGATCAGCTGCCTCTTGCACACTCCCTACTAGGGATGTGCCCGAAACCAAGGTATGTGCCCTTGACCGGAATTGAACCTGGGACCCTTCAGTCCACAGGCTGACACTCTATTCACTCAGCACCTTTAGCTTTTTCTTATCTGTGAAGCTCTTTCTCTGACCTTCAATTTTGAATGATAGTTTTGTTGGGTAGAGTAATCTTGGTTGTAGGTTCTTGATATTCATCACTTTGAATATTTTTTGCCACTCCAGTCTGTTCTGTATAGTTTCTATTTGAAGAAATAATAACTGAAAACTTCCCCCACCTGGTGAAATAAATAGACTTACAAGTCCAGGAAGTGCACAGAACCCCAAACAAAAGGAATCCAAAGAGGACCACACCAAGACACATCATAATTAAAATGCCAAGAACAAAAGACAGAGAGAGAATATGAAAAGCAGCAAGAGAAAAACAGTTACCTACAAGGGAGCACCCATACGATTGTTAGCTGATTTCTCAACAGAAACTAAGCAGCTAATTTTTATGTCCAACAAAACCCTTGCGGTCGACCAAGATGCATAGTCTAGTTGTTATATTTTTAAGAAGAGACAACAGCAGGACAGACAAGGTCATAGTGGAGTCTTATGATCCTATCCCTTTTTTTAATATATAAACATACCGTATTCTATTTGTGTGTATGTTAACCCTCACCCAAGGATATTTTTTCCCATTGATTTTCCAGAGAGTGGAGGAGAGAGATACATGGATGGGTTGCCTCCCGCATGCACCGTGCCCTGGGGATCCATCCCAGAGGGGCCCACAACCCAGGTTCGTGCCCTGGAATCAATCCTGCAACCCTACCGTGTGCAGGCCAGTGCTCTAGCCGCTGAGCCCAGAAGGCCAAGGGCCACATGTCCTATTTGGTATCATGTGGAAATAATACCCATTCAAAAAATTAACTAGAGCCCTAGCTGGTTTGGCTCAGTGGATAGAGTGTCAGCCTGCGGACTGGAGGATCCCCAGTTCAATTCCAGTCAAGGGCAAGTACCTTGGTTGCAGGTACATCCCCAGTGGGGAGTTTGCAAGAGGCAGCTGATCAATGTTTCTCATCAATGTTTCTAATTCTCTATTCCTCTCCCTTCCTCTCTGTAAAAAAAAACAAACAATAAAATATATATTTTTTAAAATTAACTAGAGGCCCTGGCCAGGTAGCTCAGTTGGTTAGAGCATTGTCCCGATACACCAAGGTGATAGGTTCAGTCCTCAGGCAGGGCGTATATAAGGAACAAACAATGAATGCATAAAGAAGTGGAACAACGAACTGATGTTTCTCTCCCTCAAATCAATCAATAAAAGCTCTAAGATATTTTAATTAACTAGGAGTGATATAATGCACACAGATGCTCATGCAAGTCTCTCCGGGTTCAGACTGGGGATCTGTCGGCAGCAAAGGTACATGCCCTTGACCGGAATTGATTCCGGGACCCTTCAGTCCGTAGGCCGATGCTCTATCCACTGAACCAAACTGGTTAGGGTCAAATTTGGACCTTTCTTGCTGTGAGGCCTTGGGAACAGCCCACAGCCTCTCTGTGCCTCCTTTTTTATCTGTAACGTGGGAGTGACAGCAGTTTCTATTTCATCAGATGTTGAGGAGGTTAAGTAAGTTGACATTCGTGAGGAACATAGAAGAGCTCCTGAAACTGTTGTATCATAAATCATCGAATAAGACACAAGACGCCTTCATGAGCCAATTAATCAGGAGTCATTTATTGCACTCAGCCCAGAGGGAGGTGTCTCTTCCAAATCTCTGAGCCCCAAAATAGAGGAAGTGTCTCATATTTATACTTTTCGAGTCTCTCTGTTTGCAGATATTACAAAGGGCTCTGTGTGAGTTATTGTTACAGACAGTTGTAACCTTGAATACATACACTGAGTGGCCAGGTTATTATGATCTTTGAACGTCTAATAATCTGGCCACTCAGTGTGTGTGTGTGTATATATATATATATATATATACACACACAGTGCATGAATTCGTGCATGGGTGGGGTCCGGCCAGCCTGTCCAGGGGGAGGGGACATGGGCGGTTGGCAGGCATGCCTGCTGGTCGAACTCCTGGTCAAGGGGACAATTTGCATATTGACCTTTTATTATATAGGATAAACATGCCTCCAACTGGAGATTGAGCCCTTAACCCAGGCATGTGCCAAGACCAATGCCACAGAACTTCCCTTCTGTGTTTTCTTCTAGGAGTCTTACTATTTCAGGTCTTCTATGTAAGTCTTTAATCTATTTTGAGTTGATTTCTCTGTGTAAGATAAATGTCCAATTTCATTCAAATGTTCAAATGTCCAGTTTCCCCCATCCAATTTGCTGAAGAAACTCTCTCCTCCAACTGGGGATTGAGTGGCCAGATTATTATGCATGCAGAGGTCATAATAATCTGGCCACTCAGTGTAATGAGTTTATGCTTGGCATAAGAATATGGGAATTGTTATCAGCACTAGTCTATTTTAGTCTATTACATTAGATGGCTAGCCTGCAAGGTCAGACAGCTAAGTTTATCTTTTTTTATTATTATTGATTTTTTTACAGAGAGGAAGGGAGAGGAATAGAAAGTCAGAAACACCGATGAAAGAAACATTGACCAGCTGCTGCTTGCACACCCCCTACTAGGGATGTGCCCACAACCAAGGTACATGCCCTTGCCCGGAATCGAACCTGGGACCTTTCAGTCCACAGGCCCACACTCTATCCACTGAGCCAAACTGGTTTCGGCAAGTTTATCTTTTTCTATTATTTGAGCTAAAAAACACAAAGTCATTTTATAGAATAAGAGACTGTCTTAAAGTGACAGACTTTATAGTCACTAGGGACTGTCTAACAATAGCAGGGAATTCAAACAGCCGTTTTATACAAGATGGAGGTTACTGTGCTTCAAAACGAAATGACGACTCTGTGCGATGAGGGCGGCCGTCCGTGACTGTTACTGTGGCTGTTATTTGGACTTGTTTTTCCTCTGGCCTCTTCACATGCACGTCTTCGCGTCCATGTCTCTCCTCTTTTCCTCTCCACTGGGGTTGGGAACTCTTCTGCCTCCTGGGAAGGATCTGCTGCTGAGAGCAACGTTACAGACCAGAGACCTTACTGGCACCAAGTCAGCAGGAAAAGGGAATCACTCCCCCTGACCCCCAGCCACCACCAGTTTGCAAAGTGCTTCTGGCCGCCTCCGCTTAAGACCACTTCATCCCCGTGAGCTTTCTGGGTTTTGTTCATCTTTGATTCCTAATTCCTCCAAATCAAAAGGTAATGTGAGCCACCTGTGTCATTTTACAGTTTCTAGCAGCCACGTTAAAAAAAAAATGAGAAAGACGTAAGTGAAATTTTCATTTTTTTACAGATATTTTACTGATATATATTTTTTTTTTACAGAGAGGAAGGGAGGGGGATAGAGAGTTAGAAGCATCGATCAGCTGCCTCCTGCACGCCCCCTACTGGGGATGGAGCCTGCAACCAAGGTACATGCCCTTGACCGGAATCGAACCTGGGACCTTTCAGTCCTCAAGCCGACGCTCTATTCGCTGAGCCAAACCGGTGAGGGCTCGTTTTAATTTGGGTAGTATCTTTTATTTAACCCAGTATCGCCAGATGACAGTCATTGCCACCGGGAATCAATATAACATTTTTTTAAAAATATATTTTATTGATTTTTTACAGAGCGGAAGGGAGAGGGATAGAAAGTCAGAGACATCAATGAGAGAGAAACATCAACCAGCTGCCTCCTGCACACCCCCCACTGGGGATGTGCCCGCAGCCAAGGTACATGCCCTTGACCAGAATCGAACCCTGGACCCTTCAGTCCACAGTCCGACGCTCTAACTACTGAGCCAAACCGGTTTCGGCCAATATAACATTTTTAATAAGACAGTGTTCTTCCTGAGGACACACTCGTTCATGTTATTTTTTTGCTCTTTATTGTGTGAGTGTGTGCGTGTGTGTGTGTGTGTGAGTGTGTGTGTGTGTGTGTGTGTGTGTGTGTGTGTGTGTGTGTGTGTGTTTTAATCCTCACACAAGGATATGGTTTTCATTATTTTAGAAAAGGAGAGAGGAAAAAAACACATGGACCGGATGCCTCCAGTATGCAACCTGAGTATGTGCTCTGATGAGGAACCAAACCTGGGACTCTATGGTGCCCAGCCCGATGCTCTAACCAACTGAGCCATGCAGGCTGGGGTTCCAGAGGCTGTTTGAAGTTCAATCTGGAGGTTCCTTATGACAAATTCCAGCAAAGAAGCTTTAATAATACTGAATGCAGCCCCAGCTGGTTTGGCTCAGTGGATAGAGCATCAACCTGCAGACTAAAGAGTCCCAGGTTTGATTCCAGCCAAGGGCACATGCCTGGGTTGCGAGCACAATCTTCCCCCCCCCCTCCCCCGAGTAGGGGGCGTGCAGGAGGCAGCCAATCAAGGATTCTCACTCATCATTGATGTTTCTCTCTCTCTTTCTCTCCCTTCCTCTCTGAAATCAATAAAACACACACACACACACACACACACACATATTTGCTAAAACCGGTTTGGCTCAGTGGATAGAGTGTCTGCCTGCAGACTAAAAGGTCCCAGGTTTGATTCTGGTCAAGGGCATGTACCTTGGTTTTGGGCACATCCCCAGTAAGGGGTGTGCAAGAGGCAGCTGATCGATGTTTCTAACTTTCTATCCCTCTCCCTTCCTCTCTGTAAGAAATCAATAAAATATATATTTTAAAAAATGAACTCAAATATTTTTAAAAACACAAAACATATATTTAAAAAATAATGCTGAATATAAATTATAATCCTATATAATAAAAGGCTAACATGCAAGTTCACCAAACAGCAGAATGACCAGTCACTATGATATGCACTGACCACCAGGGGGCAGATGCTCAATGTAGGGGCTGCCCCCTGTTAGTCAGGGTGCTCCCACGGGAAGAATGCCACTCAGCCAGGAACCAGGCTCATGGCTGGCAAGCGCAGTGGTGGTGATGGGAGCCTTTCCCATCTCCATGGCAGCATTAAGGATGTCTGACTGAGGTGGAGAGCAGGCCTAAGCCATCAGTTGGACATCCCCCAAGGGCTCCCAGACTGTGAGAGGGTGCAGGCGAGGCTGAGGACCCCCTCCACCCCGTCCACTGCCCCAGTGCACAATTTTCATGCACCAGGCCTCTAGTTGAAAAATAAAATAAAGAGCTTGTATGATCAATTGCAATTCTCATCGTACTTATACCAATGAAGTAGGACAACTTTGCTGGACCTAGACTTATTTTGCAAATAAGTTGGTCTTCATTCGGTCAACCTTAGGGTGGTTTTAGAGAGAAAAACTCTGTTTCATTAGAAACGCTGATAACATGCTTGTGGGTGTTCGCCTCCAGCTCAGTTCTTTGTCTTTGAGGTCTTGTATTTCACCTGTGCATTGGACAGGATCCTGACTTCTAGTTTCCTCAAACATTGGGCTGTACGTCTCAAAACTAACATTGCCAATGTTTCTCCCACTCTGTGTACGGTGGGCGCAAACCCGTGAGGGTTCTCCCACTTTTGACTTAGAGGCATTGGGAGCGAAAACTTGCCCTTTCATCCGGATCCCTGCACACCGCAGCCAGGTGACTTGCTGTGAACAGCAGAGGAACCCCCACAATAGCTCGTGCTCAGGCCACCTCTGTTCCTGATGCTGTGTAAGCCACGGACAAAGTGTGTCTGAACGCCCGGTGGTTTTTAAGCTGCAAAAGAGCCTTGGAGCCTAGGAGCGAGAAATCTCCTTGACCGGGGCAGCCCCCTAGACTCAGAAACCGGTGTATAGCCCAGCCGACGTGACTCCGTGGTTGAGCATCCACCTCTGAACCAGGAGGTCATGGTTCGATTCCTGGTCAGGACACGCCCTGGGTGTGAGCTCAATCCCCAGTGGGGGGTATGCAGGAGGCAGCTGATCGATGATTCTCTCTCGTCATTAATGTTTTCTGTCTCTCTCTCTCTCTCCCTCTCCCTTCCTTTCTAAAATCAGTCAAAATGTGGGGTGTTTTTTAATAAACTGGTTTATAATTTGCTCGAACCTTTGTTTTTCTTTCATTTCCATAGAAATGCCTCTTATGAGCCTTAACGGGTTTGGCTCAGTGGATAGAGCATTGGCCCGCGGACTGAGGGGTTCCAGGTTCAATTCCAGTCAAGGGCATTACCTTGGCTTCGGGCATATCCCCAGTTGGGGCTGTGCAGGAAGCAGCTGGTCGATGTTTCTCTCTCATCAACGTTTCTAATTCTCTATCCCTCTCCCTCCCTCCCTGTAAAAAAATCAATAAAATATTTTTTTAAAAAGAAAGAAATGCCTGCCCTAGCTGGTGTGGCTCAGTGGCTAGAGTGCCGGCCTGCGGACTGAAAGGTCCCAGGTTCCATTCCAGTCAAGGGCATGTACCTTGGTTGTGGGCACATCCCCAGTAGGAGTTGTGCAGGAGGCAGCTGGTCGATGTTTCTCTCTCATCGATGTTTCTATCTCTCTCTCCCTCCTTATAAAAAATCAATAAAATATAAAAAAAAATTTTTTAAAGAAATGCCTCTTATGAATCCCTTGGTTGCTTGCTCACACACTACGGGGCTAACTTTGGGAGCCCACATGCACCCCCACCTCGTCTCCCGGTGTTTGCATTCAAGCATTGTTCACTATGGTGTCCTCACTCCACTGCCTGCTCAACAACACTTTGGCGTAGACAGCAAGGCTATTGTGTTTGCCCCGTGGCAACGAGTTACATGCAATGGTTCCCTGAAGCACACCATTGGAATCCCTCCATCGAATGGAGTAATGACGGGCCGGGGGGCAGAGAGCAAGGCCCCAGGTTCTACCGGCAGGACCCCAGCTCTAAGCCCTGGGCTGGCAGGTCACACACAGCGACTGGAGACAGACTGGAGCTCAGCTATGGAGACAGACAGTTATCTCCAGGGTCCAGGAGGAGGTGGGCAGGGTACCCACAGATGGGATCGTGGCTTGAGTCTTGGCCAAGAGGGATGGGACGTCAAGGTCCAGCTTGTATGCATGAGGGCCAGGGTCCAGGAGCACGGTCCCTGCAGACAGGTCAGTGGGAAGAGGAGCGAGATCCATCACCAGGACCCTCCCACCCCCAGGACTCATATCAGCGGCCACCTCTCCCAAGTAGCTTTCTCTGACTGGACACCTCTCCCTCTCCCTGGAGGCCCTGGAGCCATGGGAGAGAGGTGAACAGGCAAAGCCAGGCCAGTTCTGGGATAAGAAAAGACCCACTGGGGAAGGTGGGAATGGACTGGGAACCTGAGGGTTGGGCTCAGTGGACGGAGCATCGGCCTGCGGACAGAAGGATCCCAGGTTTGAAGGGAGAGGAGGAGGAAGAGGAGGGGGGATGAGGAGGAGGAGGAGGAGGAGGAGGAGGAGGAGGAGGAGGAGGAGGAGGAGGAGGAAGAGGAGGCCAAAACCGGTTTGGTTCAGTGGATAGGGTGTCGGCCTGCGGATTGAAGGGTCCCAGGTTCGATTCTGGTCAGGGGCATGTACCGTGGCTGCGGGCACATCCCCACTGGAGTGTGTGTGCAAGAAGCAGCTGATCGATGTTTCTCTCTCATTGATGTTTCTGACTTTCTATCCCTCTCCCTTCCTCTCTGTGAAAAATCAATAAAATATATTTTTTTAAAAAAAAGAGGAGGAGGAGGAGGAGGAGGAGGAGGAGGAGGAGGAGGAGGAGGAGGAAGAGGAGGAAGAGAAGGAGGGGGCGAGGAAGCCACCATGAGAGTTTGCTAGGAGCAAAGCCTGACCTGGGGCTGGAGGGGACACCAGTAGGGTCAGGGCACAGGAGGCACCAGGTGTGGGAAGGGTTGATGAGGGAGAGTAGAGGGAGGCTGAGTGATGGAGGACTGGGGAGTCCTGGGGTGAAAGAGGAGCAGGTCAGTGAACACCCTGGGCTCCAGTGGCCTTGGTGGGGATGGAGGGGGGCGGGCACCCCTGTGCGGTGGGGTAGGGCTGGGTAGAGTATAACTACTCAGGTCCAAACGGGGTCATCCTTGACTTCTCGCTGCTGCTCACTCCTGCCTGTGCTGGGTCAGCAAGCCCCGCTGGCTCACTTCAAAGGAATTAGGAGACCCCTCACCCCTCCTCCCTGCCACCAACCTGGTTAACGCCATCAGCTCCCAGGTGGATCCCACCTCCTCTCATCGCCTCTGCAGCCTGCCCCACACAGACGCCAGAGGGAGCCCGTGAGCAGGGCAGTCAGACCCTGCCCTGCTTCTGCTCAGCCCAGCAAACGGCCCCCAGGCCTCTGGGGACCCAGCAAACAGCATGCCTTCTTTGCTCTTCAGGAACTCGGTTCACACACACACGATGCTGGGCAGGCTCTCGTCCCAGATTCACACAGCAGAGGCGGTCGGATACCAGAGCAGCCTGGAAAGAAGGCAGAAGAGAGGTTCCTCACTGCGCCCCCCTCTGCCCCGGGAGTCTGGGCCCCCAGTCCCCTCCAGGGACTCTCTCCCTGGGAGGGGCGGAGCTCAAGATAAGACTTATTCTGGCCCTAACCGGTTTGGCTCAGTGGATAGAGCATCGGCCTGTGGACTGAAAGGTCCCAGGTTGAATTCTGGTCAAGGGCATGTACCTTGGCTGCAGGCACATCCCCAGTAGGGGGTGTGCAGGAGGTAGCTGATCCATGCTTCTAACTCTCTATACCTCTCCCTTCCTCTCTATAAGAAGCAATAAAATATTTTTTAAAAAAGACTTGTTCTGGCAGGGGTGACCTCAAAGGACCTCACATGCCAGGCTGACGGTGGGGATCTGTCCCAGCGCAGTGAGGAGGCGGAGAGGCTGTGAGCAGGTGAGGGGCGAGGCGGGTCTGAGTGTAGACAGCCCTCTGAGGCCACCTGGTGGTGGATGAAGGGAATAAACTGGAAGGCGGGAGGTCGGGGAAGAGGCTGGGGTGAGGGTTGGGGCGGGGAGAAGGGGGGCATAGGAGGACACCTGAGCTGCAGCCAAGCCAAGGGGACAGAGGGGAGAGAACTAGGCAGAGAGAGGCAGGGACAGGGAGGAGCCAGGCCGGGGACCTCTGGGCTGGATGGACAGGAGCAGAAGTCAGTCCCCACACGGACGGTGGGGCTGTCCCTAAGATGGGAACATGGAAGGAGGCCAATTTGGAGAGAAATTAGCTGAAACCGGTTTGACTCAGTGGATGGAGCGTCTGCCTGTGGACTGAAAGGTCCCAGGTTTGATTCCAGTCAAGGGCATGTTCCTTGGTTGCGGGCAAATCCCCAGTAGGGGGTGTGTAGGAGGCAGCTGATCGATGTTTCTAACTTTCTATTCCTCTCTGAAAAAAAATCAATAAAATATATATTTTAAGAGAGAGAGAGAGAGAGAGAGAGAGAGAGAGAGAGAGAGAGAGATGAGTTAGGACACACTGAGTGAGAGGGCCTCCCAGGACGAGGTGGCCGCCCGAGGCAGGCGTCCAGGGTCAAATGGAGGAGACCTGTGTGGTTTGGTGGTTGAAACACGAGAGTTGATGAAAGACTCCGGGTAGGAGGAGGAGGAGGAGGAGGAGGAGGAGCAGGGTACAGGGCGGGGCTCCGGGTGTGGTTAAGGTGAAGGACGTGTGGGAAAATGCCACCCATCACCCAGGTCTGACTGGCCAGAATGGGGGGGGAGGACAGGGTGCTTTCCCGGTGAGTCCGCCATCGGACTCTGCTTATGGGGTCTAACTGCCATCCTTCTCCCATATTATCTGTGGGAAAGTCAAGGGCCAGGGCCCCCTAGACATTGGCCACTGACCTCCTACACATCCAGCCCCCATATTGCACCCCCTTCCCATAGAGGGGTGGCTTTCCAGACGTGGGGAGGGGCCATATTTGTAATTTCAGTGCGTGCTCTGAGGTCAGTCCTGCAGCTCTCTATGCCTCCTCACTAGTCAAACAAGCCAAGAGAGACTCAACAATTGCCCAAGAGCCCTCTCTTGTTCTGACGCACTGTAAGGCAACGTCAAATTCCCAACGCTTTGGGTCATCTTAGAGATGACCTCCAAGCCTCCTGAAAGCAGAATCCAGGTTTCAAGCCTCTAAATCAGCATCAAGCTGAAACCGGTTTGGCTCAGTGGATAGAGCGTCGGCCTGCGGACTGAAGGGTCCCAGGTTCAATTCTGGTCAAGGGCATGTACCTTGGTTGCAGGCACATCCCCAGTAGGGGGTGTGCAGGAGGCAGCTGATCGATGTTTCTCTCTCATCGATGTTTCGGACTTTGGATCCCTCTCCCTTCCTCTCTGTAAAAAAATCAATAGAATATTAAAAAAAAAAAAAAACAGCATCAAGACTGCAGAATCCAGAGTAAAGACTCCAGCCTCCTCGTCACTAAAGTATACTCCAGAGTCAAAATTCTCGGAGTCCAGTAATCATGGCAACCAGGTTCATGTCTGGCCTCTTTTTTTTTTTTTTCAGCCTCTTAAATATACCATGCAGATTTGAAACTCCAGACTTCACCCTCCAAAGTCAGCCCAGGAAATCTCAGGATCTAGACCTAAACTCTAGAATCCAGGCTCCGAAATCTACCATTCATACTCCAGGTCCCAGGCTTCACACAAGTGAAGATTTCTGACCTCAAGTCTTAGGTTGCAAACGCCAGATTCCAGACTTACAGATTGGATGCTGGGTTCAAAGGCCCGGGACCTAGAATCCAAGTCTGAGACGTCACTCAAAGGCCTGACCCAAATTCCAGAATGCAAGACTACTCCAAAATTCACACTCTAGAACTCAGGTCATGAATCCCCAACTCTAGGCCCCCAAAATTCAGAATCCAGAACTGGAGAACCAGAACCAGAGATCCACAACCAGAGACCGGGATCCAGAGAACCAGAGATCCAGAACCCAAAACTGAGATGTCTAAGACTTCAAGATTTAGAATCGGGGATCTCTGGATCCAAAACCGAAGGTCCAGAAATGGAGATATTAGATAAAGAACCCAACATCAGAAATCAAAAATCCAGAATCCAGAATTGGGAGCAGGAGGGTCCAGAATTCAGAATCGGAGATCCAGAGTTGGTAGCACTCTAGATCCAAGTCCAGAATTCAAGATCCAGAACCCTATTCAAGGCACAGGAAGTATGACTCCAGAATCCAGTTCCTACACTCCAGACCCCAATTCCAGGTTACTGGCTCCAGAATCCAAGATTCTGTATTTTGACCCCCCAGTTTTCAACTCTGTGATTTTTTACAGAGAGGGATAGAGAGTTAGAAACATCAATCAGCTGCCTCCTGCATTCTCCCTACTGGGGATATGCCTGCAACCAAGGTAGATGCCCTTGACTGGAATCGAACCCAGGTCCCTTCAGTCCGCAGGCCGACGCTCCTGCCTCTCCCCCCTTGCGGAACTGCCCCTGGTGCGGAAATTCCTCCTTGTAGACTCAGACCCAAGTTTCGGCCTCATAAATGTTTATTGGGCCTCATCTCCCACCCCACCAGCCACTGAGGCGTCCAGCCTGTAAAAGTGACTCTCAGCCGCCTCCCACCCCACCCTTCCCAACCCCCCCAGGCCCGGGTGTGGCTGCAAGCTTATAAACTCAGGCATTCTGGTGCCCGCTCCCCTTCTTCTGGCATCCAAGCTGCCCCAGATGCTGCTGGAGAATCGGAAGGGGGTAAGATCTTCAGGACAGGAGTGGGGGCCGGGGGAATGAGGGGAGACAGTCTGCCCTAAAAGAGAGACACATGGACCACCCTGTGGGACTTGAGTGTCAAGGTCACCTGGGTAGGCATATGTGTCCTTGACTGGTGGTCTACATTGAACTTGAACCCAGAAAATGCCCTGGAGATATAAGAAGGAGTTCGGGGGGAGCTGGAGGATGGGGGTGCAGGGAGGGGGCTGGAGTGAATCTGGAGGATGCCCCTGAAAGCACTTGACCCAAAGCCAAGAACAGGGTCAGGAGTTATCATGGGTTTACTTGAGCTCGGCACAGCTCCCTGAGGCATGTCAGGTGCCAGGCCCCAGGCTGGACAAGGCAGGGGGCACGGAGAGAACCCAACCTGAGCACTCCTGGGAACTGTGCTGATCAGGATGGAGGCAGAACAGGCACTGTGGGGCCCAGAGTGGGGATACCTGTCAGGAATCAAGGCCTCCCAGGCGTGAGGGCAGAGCCTCTGAGAGAAATATAAATTTGGAGGAGGAATTGGGGAGGTTGCCAAGCAGGGCTGAGGACCTCCTCAGGGAGCTCTGTGGAGTGGGGGAGGCGGACACCACTGCCTGCGAGAGGTCCGAACAGGCCTCCAGGAGGTAGGGGACCTTGAAGGGAATAACATTCCTGGAAGGAGGAACAGCCCAAGCAAAGGCACGGAGGCATGAAATTGCAGGAAGGAAACATGGAAGACTCAACTGTGTCTAGAACGTTATGTCATGGGAGACCCAGCCAGCAAGGCCGGGAGGGGAGAAACCATTGTGTCCTCGAAAGGGAAGCTGGGGGGCTGGGACTTTATGCTGGGGGCACTAAGATTCATGCGAGCCATGAGCAGGAATGGGACGTGGTCAACTCCAGGTGCAGAGAGGCCCCATGGGGTCATAAAGGCTGGGAACTTGAGTGGGGAAACCAACTCAGGGAGCGTGCAGAGGACCTCAGAAGCTGATAGGAGGCTGGCATAGGGTCCGGGGAGAATGTATCCTGAGGCAGGACCTTGGAGATGGAGAGCGATCTAGGGGCCGGTAGCCTTTGCCTGGGAGTCGATCCCAGTGCCCAGAGGAATGGCAAACCCATCGCAGAGGACTCCCCGGGCGGAAAGCAGGCTGGGAGTGGGAGTGGGGAGCGAAGATGGTGAGAAGACGTTTCTTAAGCAGCAGGTGGGATACGTTTGTGTCCCGAGGGGTCCCTATGGGGGCAGGAGGAGCCAGCCTCACCCCGGTTCCCTCTCTCCTCTCCCCAGACTTCAGCAGAGCCCGGAGCCCTCCTCCGCAATGTGGCTTCTCATCTTTTCCTTCCTGCTGATGTCTGCAGGTGAGGTGGGCCCAGGCCGGGTTGGGACCTGTGGGAGTGGGGTGCTCCCTGAACTCCCCCATCCTGAGCGTATCCAGGCCCTGCAATCTGCCAGCCTCTCCTTTACCCAGAAACCAACTGATGGTCGGTTTCCTCCCTCACCCCTGCCCCACCTCAGCCACCTGCCGATATCTTTGAGTCCTCACTCCATCCCAATAGCTCTCAGGCACACGGGGGGGGGGGGGGGGGGGCGCGGGGGGGGGGGGCTTGGGAAGGGACCGCTGGGGAGTCCCCATGCCACATGGGA
Organism: Antrozous pallidus; assembly: GCA_027563665.1. NCBI lineage: Eukaryota > Metazoa > Chordata > Mammalia > Chiroptera > Vespertilionidae > Antrozous > Antrozous pallidus. Next base: position 10,577,841 of record CM050525.1, read on the forward strand.
CCTCTCACTGCCCATGACAACAGACACAGCCCTGGGGTGCCATAGACCCGGGTTTCAGTTCTGGGGGGTCACTCAACGTCTGTGACAGGTTCCCCAACCGTCCCACGGAGAGAACAACAGATGTGGAGGCACTAAGGGGGCCTGTAAGAATGCATTAGCCTTGCTGAGCACTAATGGGAGGGTCATCTGATCCAGGCAGCACGGCCTTGGGGTGGGCTCCAGGCCTCCTTCAGCAGAGGAGGGGGTGGTGAATCAGAGAGGAACAGCCACTAGGTCAAGGTGACCCTCATGGCAGGAGAGCTCCTGACCACATCCATCCACCACCCGTGAAGAAATCAGCTGTAACCTGACGCCTCTGCCCTGGAGGACTCAAGGGTGGACTTTCATGAACTGGCACATACACATGACCCTCTCGCCTCAGGAGCCCCCTCCAACCTCCCCTAACCCCCCCTCACCCCCTCTCACTCCTCACCAGCATCCCCTTGGGCTCTGTCCGTGCTCTCCTCCCTGCCTCCCGGCCTGCCTGCTGCACCCTCTGGGGCCTCCACCCTCCTCCAGCTTGGACTGGCCAGGGGCGGCCTCGGTGCCCAGCTGTTCGGCTGGCACCCTCTGCCCTTCTCCGAAGGACGACCCACCCTTCCCTTGTGCAGTTCAGTCCCGTGTCCACCTCATCCCAGTTCTCCCTGCCTTGTCAGGGCTCCTGGCCCAGTTCCCAACCCTAGAGGGCAGAGCATGGGCATTTGATCTTGACTGTGAAACCCTGCCTGCCCCAGGGTGGGTGGCATTGTGTGCCTGGCTGTGACCTTGAGGGGACATATGCATGTTGCCCAGTGAAGGGAGTCATGGTCCTGTGACCTTGAAACATCCCTGTGGATGTCCTTCTGCATGGTGCAGTTGGAGGAAGGGGGGAGTGCAAGATCCTGCTCACATGTGTGAGATAGGTACCCACACATGTGAGGAGTGACCCTCTTCCCCAGACTCTCAGACCCCAGCCCCCCACAGCTCCTTCTTGTACCTCCAGGACTTTTTCTTGGTTCAGGTTCAAGTTGAACACCAAGCAACTGACCTGGAGGCTGATCTAGAAATGGATAAATATGTCCCATTCTGGTTGCCTGGGTCTCCAGCTAAATATATGTCCTTGACCTTGGGTGGCCAGACCTGCATCCAGACATAGCCCTGTCCAGGGGATCCGGTGTTGGCCCTTTGAGTCTCCACAGAGTGGCTTAGGGATGAGTCACAGTTTTTTACTTGTTTGTTTTTGTGTGTGTGTGTTTTAAAATATATTTTATTGATTTTTTACAGAGAGGAAGGGAGGGGGATAGAGAGTTAGAAACATCGATGAGAGAGAAGAATCAATCAGCTGCCTCCTGCACACCCCCTCCTGGGGATGTACCCGCAACCAAGGTACATGCCCTTGACCGGAATTGAACCTGGGACCCTTGAGTCCGTAGGCCGTAGCTCTATCCAGTGAGCCAAACCGGCTAGGGCATGAGTCACAGTTTTGACCTGGACTATTTTGATCTGGATCTGGTCATATATCTGACTTATTTTGGCTAAATTTGTGTCCACAACCTGAACATCCACACATTATATCTGCAAACATAAATCTATGAATCCTTTGTTTTAAATAACTAACATTTATTAAGCAGTCACAATGTGTCAGGCATCATAAGCACAGGCGTGCGCGCGCACGCGCACACACACACACACACACACACACACCTATCTAATCCTTTCAACAACCCCATCTTAGAGATGAGTAAACAAAGGCACAGGAGAGGTCAAATAATTTGCTCAAAGTCTCCCAGATAATATGTTTGGATGCGGGGCAGGGGTTGGGGGCGTAACTCTATCACTCCAAATTTAACCATGATACAGCAGACCCATGGCTGTGAACAAATTTGGGGGGGGGCCTGGGTACATATCAGTGTCTCTCCACATGTGCCTTTCTTAAAGACCCCACCTTGTATGTCCAGACCCCCATGTGTGAGTGTGAGCACCTGTGACCTGGTGTGTGCAGACCCACCTGGATCTTCTACTTGTAAGCCCATCTGTAAGTGTGTGTGTGCATGCTGGCACACACGCCCACATCTTAACTGTCTACATTCCTACACACATATGACCCCCTGTGCTGTGAATTTTTTTAGACTAATTGTATTTTTTAATATATTTTATTGATTTTTTACAGAGGAAGGGAGAGGGATAGAGAGTTAGAAACATCAATGAGAGAGAAACATCGATCACCTGCTTTTACACACCTCCCACTGGGGATGTGACCGCAACCAAGGTACATGCCCTTGACTGGAATTGAACCTGGGACCTTTCAGTCCGAAGGTTGACACTTTATCCCCTGAGCCAAATCAGTTTCGGCTTAGATTTATTTATTATTATTTTGTTGTGGTTGTTAATCCACCCAAGGACATTTTTTCATTGATTTTTTTAAACTATATTTTTATTGATTTCAGAAAGGAAGTGAGAGGGACAGAGATATAGAAACATCAATGATGAGAGAGAATCATTGATTGGCTGCCTCCTGCACGCCCACACTGGGGATCAAGCCTGCAACCAGAACATGTGCCTTGACCTTGAGTCGAACTAACACCTCCTGGTTCATAGGCCAACACTCAGCCCTAACCGGTTTGGCTCAGGGATAGAGCATTGGCCTGCAGACTGAAGGGTCCCAGGTTTGATTCCAGTCAAGGGCATGTACCTTGGTGGTGGGCACATCCCCAGTAGGGGGTGTGCAGGAGGCAGCTGATCGATGTTTCTAACTCGCTATTCCTCTCCCTTCCCCTCTGTAAAAAATCAATAAAATATATATATTTTTTAAAGGACATTCAACCACTGAGTCACGCTGGTGGGATCCATTTATTTTTTTTTTTAAGAGAGAGTGAAAGGGGCAGGGGGAGGTGGGAGGGGAGAGAGAGAGAAAAAAACATCGATGTGAGAGAGACACATCAATTGGTTGCCTCCCATACGAGTCCCATACAGGCTGGGGACTCAGCCTGCAACCGAGGTACACGCCCTTGACCAGAATGAAACCCTCGACCCTTTAAGTCTGACAACCGATGCTCCGTCCACTGAGCCAAACGGGCTCGGTCTGTGCTGTGAGTCTTGAAGCTGCCATGCATGCAGGTGCAAGTGAGTTTCGGCTTCAAGTGCTGCCCACGTCAGTCGCCACGTGTGGCAGACCCGCTGTGCCCGCTCCCTTGCCCATGACCTTGTGCGTGTGACACGCTGCCTTTGGCTGAGATGCCCAGGCTCTGGAGCCAAGGCTGCGTGTCACACGTACTGAGTGGCCGCATCCGTTTGATGTCCGTGACAGCTCAGTGACCTTGAATGGCTGGTTCCAAATGGCCATCTGCCTGCGCGGTGTCCACTGTCCCTTCTCCATTCCCAGTGACAGAGGACGTCCCCTCCTCTGGCCCCTTCCCTGTCCTCTCTCTCCCCAGGGCCTTTGGCCAATGGGTAGGGGGCAGGGACAGGGGCCCAGTTCTGGAGGAAATAAGCAGAAACTGTAAATGCCAGCGAGAAGGTAGTGCTTCCAAATCAGCAAAGCATGTGGGGGAGGCGCAGGTGAAAAATACACAGTGAGGGCAGGTTGCAAGGAAAAGAACTCTGACACAGCCTGGCCGGCGTGGCTCAGGGATTGAGCATCGACCTGTGAACCAGGAGGCCGGGGTCCCCCTCCCGTTGGGAGCAAAGCCTGGGTTGCAGGCTTCACATTCTCAGTGGGGGACATGCAGGAGGCAGCCAAGCAGTGATTCTCTCTCATCTTTGATGTTCTTATCTCTCCCTCTCCCTTCCTCTCTGAAATCAATAAAAAAAATATTTTAAAATATATTTTATTAATTTTTTACAGAAGGAAGGGAGAGGAATAGGGTTACAAACATCAATGAGAAAGAAACACCGATCAGCTGCCTCTTGCACACCTCCTACTGGAATCGAACCTGGGACCCTTCAGTCCACAGGCTGTTTCTCTATCCACTGAGCCAAACCAGTTAGGGGGGAAATAATAATAATAATAATAATTATTATTATTATTATTATTATTATTATTATATATACACACATATTGAAGAAGAAGAAGAAGAAGAAGAAGAAGAAGAAGAAGAAGAAGAAGTAGAGAGAGGAGAGGAGAAGGAGAAGGAGAGGAGAGGAGAAGGAGAGGAGAGGAGAAGGAGAAGGAGAAGGAGAAGAAGAAGAGGAGAAAGAGAAAGGAGGAGGAGGAGGAGGAGGAAGAGGGAGGAGGAGGGAGGAGGAAGGAGGAAGGAGGAAGGAGGAGGAGGAGGAGGGAGGAAGAAGGAAGAAGGGGGAGGAAGAAGGAAGGAGGAGGAGGAGGGAGGGGGAGGAGGAGGAGGAGGAGGAGGAGGAGGAGGAGGAGGAGGAGGAGGTGGAGGAGGAGGAGGAGGAGGAGGAGGAGGAGGAGGAGGAGGAGGAGGAGGAGGAGGAGGAGAAAGCCAAAACTTGTTTGGCTCAGTGGATAGAGCGTTGGCCTGCGGACTGAGAGGTCCCGGGTTCAATTCCGATCAAGGGCATGTACCAATCTACCTTGGTTGCGGGCACATCCCCAGTGGGGGACACCACAGGAGGCAGCTGACCGATGTTTCTCTCTCATCGATGTTTCTGACTTTCTATTCTTCTCCCTTCCTCTCTGTAAAAAATCAATAAAATATATATATTTTTTTTTTTAAAGAAAAGGACTCTAACACACACACACCCCCTCCTCTCCCCGCAGCTCAGGACAACAGCGGCAAGGTGCTGAAAGGCCAGGAGTGCGCGCCCCACTCCCAACCTTGGCAAGTGGCCCTGTTCGATCGCAGACGCTTTAACTGCGGGGCTTCCCTCATCTCTCCATACTGGGTGCTGTCCGCAGCTCACTGCCAAACCCGGTAGGAAGGCCCGGCTCAGGGTCCCCAGGGCGGTGGCAGGGAGGGTCTAGGGCAGTGGTCGGCAAACTGCGGCTCGCGAGCCACGTGTGGCTCTTCCACAAAATACCACAGCCTGGGCGAGTCTATATTGAAGAAGTTTACGTTTAAAAAATATGGCTCTCCAAAGAAATTCCAATCATCTTACTGTTTATATCTGGCTGGCTCTGTTGACGAATGAGTTTGCCGACCACTGGGCTCAGGGATCTGAAAATCTTGACTCTGCAGAAGAGCGAGTTGGAGCCTGAGGACTGAGCCCCGGTGTGGCTTGCCTGCCTGTGGACGCTTTGGTCCGGGGATGGGGGGGGGGGGGGGGCAGAGGGGGAAGATGTGGGGACACTAAGGGGGAGCAGGGACTGGAACTATTGGCTTTAGGGTTTTAGGGGGAGGGCAATAGGATATCTAGATTCCAAAGGGATCCAGGGGGGCCCAGGTTGCCCGTTCATTTATGTTTCTGTCTACTCCTGCCCCCCCCCACTCCATCCCGGCCCCCCCCCCCAACCCCGCTTGCGGGTAACCACTCGCCCCGCACAGCAACATGAAAGTGCACCTGGGCGAGCACAACCTGCGCAGGCGCGATGGCACAGAGCAGCTGCGGACCATTAACCGCATCATCCCGCACCCGGGCTACGTGGCGCGCACGCACCTCCACGACCTGATGCTGCTGCGTCTCACCCAGCCTGCGCGCCTCTCCTCCAAAGTGCGCCCCGTGTCGCTGCCCGGGGGTTGCCCGCAAACCGGCGACCCCTGCGTGGTGTCCGGCTGGGGCCTGGTGTCCGCCTATGAGTCTGATACCACCGGGAGTCCAAAGTCACAAGGTGCGTGGGGTGATGGAGCTGGATGCCAGGCCTCCAGGGACCCTGTCCCTGGAGCTCAGGGCTCTTGTGCACAGAGAGAACGAGGGCCTGAAAAATGTATGGATTCCACTCAAGGCTCACTGTCTCCCCAGTGAATCTCCCAGACACCTTGCACTGCGCCAACATCAGCATCATCTCAGACGCGTCTTGTAGCAAGGACTACCCGGGGCACCTCATGAGCACCATGGTGTGTGCGGGGGTGGAAGGCGGAGGCACCGACTCCTGCGAGGTCAGACCCACGAGGGGGCCACCCCCTGCCGAGAGGAAAGGGACCTGCCTTTGGGAGTGGGGCCAGGGTCGCATTTTGCTGACTTGGGGCCAGAGAAAGAGACTAAGGGATAGGTCTGGGGATGGAGAGGGAAGGGCAGTTAGAATGGGGGTGAGGTTGGGGTTAGAGATGGTGGCGCGTTTGGAATGGCATGGGCTGAAGTTAGGATGCAAATGACAGGACAATGGGTGTGGGTCTGGTTCCCTTTTGAATGGGGAAGATCTAGGGGCTGGGGGTGGGGGTGGGTTGGCTGAGTAGGGTTGCATGGGGGTGGTGCTGGTTTGGGTTCGCCTGGGTGGTATTGAGTTAAGATAGGGGTGGGTGGGGTTGGATTTTGATTGGGATTGTGAATGGTGGTTAGGATGGGGCTGGGAACACTAGAGCCGATGCTTCTCACCCCAGCTCTTCCCCTTCTCCCCGCAGGGGGACTCCGGGGGACCCCTGGTCTGTGGAGGCATCCTGCAGGGCATTGTGTCCTGGGGCGATGTCCCTTGCGACACAACCACCAAGCCTGGGGTCTACACCAAAGTGTGCAGATACATGGACTGGATCCAGGACACTATGAGGAGGAACTGACTGTTTGGGGCCTACCAACCCTACCTCCCCTCCCAACCCCCCTACCCCCACCCCCCATATCTCTGACTGAGCAGACACTTGCATGGCTCCATCCTGACCTGGGACAGAATCAGCCACCGCCCCCTCCCCCAAAAAAAGTCATTTGTCCAAGGCCCCATGTTAGCCAAGGGCTTGTCTGGTCTGATGGTTGGGGCTCAGGGTTATCTGTTGAACACCAGGATAACAGCACGGATGCCAGTTTCTCAGGGAAAGTTTCTGTGACTTTCTTCTGGGGATGAAGGGACGTAGGAACCAGAGACGGGTCAGGGAACCCAGACCCAATATACATGGCTCCTTTCCACCCCCGGACCTAAACCCGAGTGAGGAGAAATGGTCTGAAGTCAGGACTCTGTTCACTCAACATGTGAAATCAGTTGTGTGGCCTTGAGAACAAGGCTCAACCTCAGTTTCCCCATCTGTGAAGCAAGGACCCTCATATTGCTTCTTCACTCATAGGGTTAAAGGAGGAAATTCACATGAACTGATTCAAACAGGACCTGGCACTGGGGAGGAACTCTATATTTCTGGACCCACTAAAAGGACCCAGCACACACTTAGATAGTCAAGAATGAGTACATTAGCCCTGACCCGTATGGCTCAGAGGATAGAGCGTCGGCCTGTGGACTGAAGGGTCCTGGGTTTGATTCTGGTCAAGGGCATGTCCTTGGTCGTGGGCACATTGCCAGATGGCGGTGTGCAGGAGGCAGCTGATTGATGTTTCTAACTCTCTATCCTTCTCCCTTCCTCTCTGTAAAAAAAAAAAAAAATCAATAAAATATATTTTAAAAAAAAGAATGAGTACTTTTTTTTTCAAGGTTTCATTCCAGACTTCTTGGTAGCCAATTGCAAAAAGGCATATACTCCTCTTTCCTAGCCTAAAGCAGAGACCAGAGCCCTTTGAGCTGCTTCAATTTTACTGAAGAACCAGGAGAACAGGGTTTACCATGGAGGCTGCAGGAATCTAGTTTTTAATTCTCACCAGAAACCCCAAACGTGATTTTTCAAGGTCACTGCATGTTGAGGTACATCCATCTGGCCCCTGAGGACTTGATATCTTATTGGGAGAGGAGAGACTGGAATTTGTGGAGGGGGTGCTCTTGACCTTGGAAGGCAATGGAGTCCTGAGACTTTGGAGGACATGACCTTGCACATCCAGATCTGGGGAACTAGGAGATGGGGAGGGGAATGGGGTCCCAACATTGCATGGGGGAGACAATGGATTTTGAAATGCTAGGGAACATAGGGAGACCACTGAAACTTTATTATTTCTGGATCTGGGGGTGGGTGAGCTAGAAATGAAATGGGCACCCCAAGACTTTATGATGAGAACAATAGATGCAGGGACCTAGGCCATTAGAAAGCCAAAGCTTCCATTTCAGCGATATCTGGAAGCTGAGAAGCTTGGCTCTGAGTGGCGCGGGGAGAAGGGAATCAGAACCCCACTGTTGGTATATTAGGGCACACAGGGTCTTCCTTGGAGTTCAGGAATTTGGAGCTTTGTATGGGGATGGGGGGCTGTGATTCCGCCACCTCCAGTTTCTGTTCCCACTCACTCTCCCACCTGATCTTGTTCCCTCAGTGCTTATCATTTTTTAAAATATATTTTATTGAATTTTTACAGAAAGGAAAGGAGAGGGAAAAAGAGTCAGAAACATCAATGAGAGAGAGACAACAATCTGCTGCCTCTGGACACCCCCTACTGGGGATGTGCCCGCATGCCCTTGATCGGAATCGAACCTGGGACCCTTGAGTCCACAGGCCGATGCTCTATCCACCAAGCCAAACTGGTTAGGAGTATAAATCTTTTTAAAAATATATATTTTATTAATTTTTTACAGAGAGGAAGGGAGAGGGAGAATTAGAAACATTGTTCAGCTGCCTCCTGCATGCCTCCCACTGGGGATGGGCCTGCAGCCAAGGCACATGCCCTTGACTGGAATTGAACCTGGGACCCTTCAGTTGCAGGCCGACGCTCTATCCACTGCACCAAAACGGCTACAGCCCCTCAGTGCTTATCTTGAAGGAATGATTTCAGTCAAGAGATGCAGTGCAGCAGAGCAAGCAAGAATGGATTGGCCACAGACAATGCCCTTTGAGAAACAACCAAGGGCTTAGCACAGAAGCAGCAATGGGAGACCCCAGGCCAGGGCTGCTCTGGCTCCCTAAGAAGTCACAGAAAAGTTGGGCTCAGAGACAGGCTCTGGGGTGAGCCCGGGACGAGCTGCCGCTGCCCACTGCTCTCCTGGTTGCAAGGTTCCTGGGGTCCCTTAGAGCAGTGGTCGGCAAACTCATTCGTCAACAGAGCCAAATACCAACAGTACAGTGATTGAAATTTCTTTGGAGAGCCAAATGTTTTAAACTGAAACTTCTTCTAACACCACTTCTTCAAAACAGACTCGCCCAGGCCGTGGTGTTTTGTGGAAGAGCCACACACACTCAAGGGGCCAAGGAGCCGCAGTTTGCCACCACGGCCTTACAGGTTAGGAGGTAGACGCCTGCCTGGGGGGGGGGGGGGGCAAGGTGCAGGTGTGCGCCCCAGGGGGAGAGCATGAGCCCTGCCCGGGACCTCCATCCTAAGGGCTGTTCTTCCTCTCCGGCAGGTGGGCAGTCTTAGCGGAGGTCTCGGGGGAGGGGCTTCAGCAGAATAGGCGTTGGTCTCCCAAGTGTGTGCGCTCAGGGTCCCGGTCTCCACTGATTGGTTGGGCCCAGGGTCAGGGGTCATTAGTCCTTGCAGCTGGTCCTGATGGGCAGCCATGACGTCACCTCTCTGGTGTTGCTGCTTTGTTGGGCCTGGAGCTGAAGCACCACTGAGGCCTAGACATGGTTATCCCCGGGGGAGGCCAGATGAGGGGGTTGAAATCGCAGGACCAGCGAGCGATGCGATGGGGGGAGCAAAGTTCACGTGAGGGACCAGGTGGGCACCCGGCTTTCCGCCCTGTGACCTCCTCTGCACCCGGCTCCATCGTCCTTGCTCTGCTCAGGTCGGTCTAACTGCCTATTACATCCTCACTGGCTCTGTCCCCACGGGCAAGGCCCCAGGAGCCAACCCCACCCCCCAAACCCCAACCCTGCCAAGGCTTCCAGCCCGCAATGGCAACGGAGGGAGGCCCTTCAGAGCAGCAGCTGCTCATTCTCCCAGCCCTTCACAGGCAGGGAGGGGGGAGGGGGCCAGCATCGGAGTGCCAGCAGGGCAGGGGCGGGGCCCCAGGGGCTTTTAAAGGCTCCCCTGGAGAGGCCCTCCAGGCTCAGCACCTGCCTGCCCCGGACACCTCTGCCACCATGTGGGTCCTGGTCCTGGGCCTTGCTCTGTGCCTGGCCGGCACCGGTAAGCCAGCGGGGAGGATGTGGGAGGGAAGCCGGCCCTGCCCTGCCTCTCATGGCGGCTGCCTTCATCCCCTCCCAGTACAATATGATAACAAGCCCTTTCCCTTCCACCCAGCTCCCCAGCCTGCACCCCTCCAACCCTCAGTCCTGCCCCGACCTGAGCCCCAGGCTCTTTCCTCTCTCTCTCTCCCACCCCCTCCTCCTTCTTACCTTTTCCACAGTCCTCACTCCCAGGAATTCCCAGAACGCTCTACTCTTCCCCACTCAGATCCCGCCCCCAGCGCCTCTACCGTGGAGGCATCCTGGGCCATCTCTGTCTCGCTCTTTGGGGAACTCCAACTCTTCCAAGGACCCCCCCCCCAATCCCACCAGACCCTAAGACCTTGCTCACCCCCCTCACCCCTCCAGATCTCTATGGCCCAATGGACTGTCTCCCGAGTCCCCAAATCCTACCACTCCAGCTGCCAGCCCTCAAACAGGTCCTCTAGTCCCTGGCATCAGGTCCCCCCAATCCTCCCAGGACCCTCCTCCCAAATGCCATCAGACATCTCCAACAGGGGTTCTGTGACCGTCCCTTTGTTCCCTCATGCTTTGCCCTAAGACCCGCATCCAGCACCCCCATCCACTGCCTCTTCCCTGTGGACTCGGCTGCCCTCCAGCTGAGCCTTCTCCCCTGGCACCCCCTGCGCCCCCTGCACAGCTCTGGTTTTCTGGGACAACCCCCCTCCCCAGGATCCCATATGCCTTCCCAGCCCAGTTGTCCTGCCCCTCCCTCCCCAAAGTACCCAATATCACGTGAGTCCTCCCTGCATTACCACAGCGGCCTGGCCCCTGGTATGCCTCTGTCTCCTTTCCTGTCCTGGCATCACTCCCAAGAGACCCAGCCCCCGTAAATCCCCCCGGCCCCCAGATTGTGACCCAGCTCCATAGGCTTGCCCCGTCCCGGAATGACTATCACCCGCTCTCCCTCCTTTTGACCCCAACCCTGTCCTAGCCCCCCCCCCCCCACACACACACACCTTAGAATGCCATGCCCTGGTCACAGGACCCCAAACCCTACAGGAGCCCTCTCCCAGTCAGACCTTGTTTGCCACTCTTTGGCCTGGAAACCCGAATTGTCTCAACCAGGAACCCCAGCCACCCCACATTTCCCAGGTGCTTCTTCTTGGCCACTCCGACCTGATTCTCCAAATCCATACCTTTTCCAGAAGCCCCAAAAGCCCAACCACCGCCCCCCCCCCAAAAAAAATGCATCCCTAATTATTTCATCAGCCCGGAAGCCCCTTAACCCTCAAGTCTTTTCAACCGGCTCCGAGCCACTTTCTTGGGGCCTTCAACCTTGGTTTCCCTTCTCAGAACCCACAGCCTCTTGTCCCACAGCCCAAGACCCCCAATCACCCCACAAAGCCCGACCCGTACCTGATGGGGTCATCTCTGCCAGCCACCCACAGTCTCAGAGCCTCCAGGATCCTGGGTCTTTCCCATCCCCTCCTGCCCATGTCCTCAGACCGAGCCCTCTGCCCCTGCGTCCCTGCATGTCCATAGCATGGCTTCCTCTCCCCCTCCCCCCGCCCCCACTCCCATCCGCCCTGACTCAGCACCCCCTCTGCAGGCGCCGTGCCCCCCATCCAGTCCCGGATCGTCGGAGGCTGGGAGTGTACACATCCCCAGCCCTGGCAGGCGGCCCTGTACCATTACAACCACTTTGAGTGTGGGGGCGTGCTGGTGGACCCCCAGTGGGTGCTCACTGCTGCCCACTGCATCAGCGAGTGAGTAGGGTCGAGGGATCCGATGGGGGGGGGGGGGCAGGTGTCTATGCTACCACAGGACTGGGCCTGAGTCTGCCTCTGTCCCCCATCCTTAGACCCGTCTCTCTATCTCCCTCTGTCCTGTCTGTCTCAGGGTAAGTGGCTCTGTGGTGTGGCTCTGTGGCTGTGATCCTGTCTCTATCGCCCTCTCTCTTCTGTCTCCATGTCTGTCTCCATCTCTGTCACTTTCTCACCATCCAGCTCCCTGCTCTGTCTGTCTGTCTCTCTCTTCCTGAGTTTCTGCCTCACTCCCTCTCCCCATCCTTACTGTGCACCCCCCCCCTCCCCAGCATGGGACTGAAGCGGAGCCCCAGAGGTTCTCACACTGCCCAGCCCCGCCCTTCAGGAGGCCCACAGGGAAGGGCTGGTCTCCAGGGGAGCTGCCTGAGGGCCTTGAGGGCCATGAGGAGAGGGGAAGAAAGGAGAAGGGGGAGGGAAGGGAGACGCTGACCTTGGGCTGGGGGCCAGGCCACCCGCCTGCTGGGGAACCAGCCCCAGAGCCCCAGCTGCTGCTGAGCTGGGCTCCTCCTCCCATCTGCTCCAGCTCCTCCAGCCCTCACTCCCTGGTCTCTCCCTCTCAGTCACCCCCTGGTCTCCCCTGCTCCCACTTCCCATTCTCTCTCTGTTTCCTCAGTGCCTTCCTCACAGTGTCTATTTTTCCCGCACTGCCCTCATTCTGTTCTTTCCTGCTTCTTCCTTCTCTCTGGCTCTCCCCTCTTTCTCTGTTCTCCCTCCAGCTTTCTCATCACCACACCTGCTTTAAGCTCTCTCTTCCCTCCCTTTGTCCCTGGATCAGCTTTCCCACACTGTGGAGCCACAGATTTGGACTCTTTCATGCTCTCTCCCTGTCCCTCCTCGCTCTCTCTCTCTCTCTCTCTCTCTCTCTCTCTCTCTCTCTCCCTCTCTTGAGACCCCGCCCCATGCCACCCTGCCCCCCATTTTCTCTCCCCCTCCTCCTCCCTCCTCATGCCCCGTGTCCCCCTCTCTCTCCCCAGCAATTACCAGCTCTGGCTGGGTCGCCACAACCTGTTTGATGAGGAAGAAGGGGCGCAGTACGTCCAGGTCAGTAAGAGTTTCCCGCACCCTCGGTTCAACCTGAACCTCCTGAAGAACCACACCACCCACCCGGGAGAGGACTACAGCTACGACCTCATGCTGCTCCGCCTGGCCGAGCCCGTGCAGATCACAGACACCGTGAAGGTCCTGGGCCTGCCCACCCGGGCCCCCGAGCTGGGGAGCACCTGCCTCGCCTCTGGCTGGGGCAGCACCAACCCGTACCCATGTATGCCAGCCTGGAACCCAGGCATGGGGGTTGGGGACGGGGAGGTGGCGGGGGACTGGGGACCTGGACTCGGGGGTCTGAGGGAAGAGGGCCCAGGAGCCAGGTGGGGTCAGCCGTAGCCCTGTTTCTCCCTGGCCCGCAGTCGAGTATCCTGATGACCTCCAGTGCGTGGACCTCAAAGTCCTGCCTAACGAGGTGTGTGCCAAAGCCCACCCCCAGGAGGTGACGGACGTCATGATGTGTGTTGGACACCTGGAGGGGGGCAAGGACACCTGTGCGGTGAGCCGAACTGCTCCCCCATGGGCCTCAGCATGCTGAGGGGGTAAAGGGTGGGGGGGAGGACGAGGGAGGGGGACTCAGGATTTGGGCTGGGGTTGAGAGCTATCCAGGCATGTGTCTCCAAGCCTGCTGGATACAGCCCCCTCCCCAGTGCCCCAGCTCCCTCTTCCACCCCTATCCTTCCCACACCCCCATCCTTCCCACACCCCCAATCTGGTGGCCTGTGCATCCCCCTCCTCCTTCTAGCACGCATGTACAGTCCCGGCACAGAAAGCTAGTTGGGAGAGGCGACATCTGCGATGAGCCGTGAGGTGCGAGGGTCCTGTGGATGAATGCCCTCCTCCTCCCTGCAGTCACTGTCCTCCTGGGCCCTGCCCCCACCCCAGACACAGAAACCAGGCCCTAGTGTCCCATCCCCACTAGCTAGAACTCCACCCTCTGTCCCCCTATTGGAATCCTGCCACCTCCTGGGAGCGGGCTCCGGAGACAGTTGTATCTCTCCCCACAGCTGGACTCGAGTCCGAAGGCAGAGCCCCCAGCCTCACTGCCCTCGTTCTCTTCCCCCTCCCCCTCCTGTAGGGTGACTCTGGGGGCCCGCTGGTCTGCGACGGTGTCCTTCAAGGAATCACATCCTGGGGCCACACCCCCTGCGCCCAACCCAACATGCCCGGGGTCTTCACCAGAGTTCTGCCCATGATGGATTGGATCAAGGAGACCATGGCAGCCAATGCCTGAATGCCTCCACCCTGTCCCTGACCCCATTCCCCACCCCCGCCCCCGCCCCCAGTAAAATCAAATATGCATCCAATTCTCGTCGAGTTCTGTTGTCATCTGGCCTCCCAGACGCTCAACATCTGGTGGCCCGGACCCCCCATTCCGCCCCCCCCCCCCCCCCCCCCGTCACCTGGGCCAGGCTGGAGGCTCCCCAGCCCTCCCTGTCTTGGGGCGGGGGGCTCGCAGTCAGTAACGGACAGGGGAAAGGACCGGACAGAGACAGGTGCAGACAAACAGAGAATGAGGCAGGGAGTCCAGGCCGGTTGGCACATGTTGCGCCCGACCCTGCCCCTGAGGGAGAGGACACAATGGGGGAGGATCGGACTCTAAGAGCTGGGTGGTGCCCACATTTTATTGTGGCTCAAAAGCCAGGAAGGTGGGCAAAGGATGCTACCGCAAGCCACGCCTTCCTGGGGAGGGGCTACATCAAAAGCTGGGTGGGATCGTGTCCGACAGGGGCAAGATTAGGCACCCAGGGCCGGGGGATGGCCCTCGGAGGCGGACGAGTTCCGAGGATGATGGGCGTGGCCTATCTGGGATTGGGGCGTGGTCTGTCTGGGATGGGGCCGGCCCACGATAGGATGGGAGCAGATCCACACCCACTGGCCACTTGGCGGGAGCTGCGCGCAGAACGGAAGGGGGCGGTGTCTGCCTTCTGGGAGGGGGGACAAGGTCAGGCCTCTGCAGACCGGAACAGAGTCCCAAAGGGTGGGCCCAAGCTTGAGGGTCCTGGCTTTTTGTCAACAAGCCCTCGGAGGGAGGGCGAGGGAGGCACGTGCTTAGGGAGCGGGGCCTCAGTGGAGGTCTGATTCCCCGCCCCGGGCCCAGGCACCCGTCCGCGTCCTGAGAAACAATGGCTTAGAGAGGCTTGGCGAGGTCCCCCTTGGGCTGGAGGATAGCGGACTGGTCCTGGAGCGGGCTGGAGACTGAGACTGACCTCCCGGCAATGGCCTTCACGGAGCTGCCCCGCGAGGCCCAGCGGCGGTAGCTCACCCGCCGATCCCAGCAGAACGAGGCCTGGCTCCACATGCCCACGTAGTTTAAGTAGCTCAGGACTCCTGCGGAGGAGGAGGAGCGAGGGAGGCGGCTGGACGCCCAGCCCCGCATAGGCCCCGCCCCGCCCCTAGGCCCCGCCTCCTTGGGGGCTACCACCTCCCGGGCCACACCCCCTCTTTCCTCGGGCCCCGCCTCCTTGGGTTCACCACCTCCTGGGCCCCGCCCCTTTTCCTCCAGGCCCCGCCTCCTTGGGCTCACCACCTCCCCGGGCCCCTCCCCTTCTTCTCCAGGCCACGCCCCCTCTCACCGGTCCACAGTATCAAAGCGCCGCTGGCCCAGCATAGGTAGGTGGTAATCAGGTAAGAAATGTGTGCCTTTGGTCTCAGTGCCTGGCAGTGGACTACAAAGAGTATCATGCTGAGGAGAATCAGGAACCCTGCGCTTGGGTGGGGCCAGAGATGGGCACGAGGCTCAACAGCTACCCCAGGACTTCCAGACAAGTACACACACACACACACATACCCTCCACAGACAGAGATACCTGGAGGATGCTCCCCGCTTCCATACACTCACCCCAACTGAGAAAGAAATGAGAACTGTGAGAGAAACTTTCATAAACGGGGCCCAGGTGAAGGTAGAACAGAAACTCTGAGATCTGCCTCCCAGGTGGGCAGGACACAGAGGCTGGGTTGGGAAGGGCACCCCATCCCCCAAGCCGACACTTACCGATGCTGAAGCTGAGGAAACTGAAGAAAAGGTCCACCTTGCTCAGGCGGCGGAAGACTTGGCAGAAGGAGAGGGTCATGGTGGTGAGGAGGATGAAACACTGGATCAGGGCCAGCATCATGAAGCCCATGCTCATGTGAATGAGAACTGGGGGGGTGGGGGAGGTTGGGGGGGAGAATTGTCCCAGAGTCACCCCCACACCCTCTCCAGTCAACCTCTAAACTCATTTCGCTGACACCCCTGAGCAGTACACCCAAAGGACCCCCAGAGTTTGACTACAGACATCCTCCAAGTCACTCCCATTCCCATCATCAAAGTCACCTCCTAGAAACCCCAAAATGACTCACAAAAATCACCCTGGGGGCACCTGTAAACTTAAAGTCATCCCCACGCACCCTCAAAGTTATCCCAAATCAACTTCCATTCACCCTAAAGATAACCCGCAGACACCCTCCTAATCAACTACCCACACCAAGGTCACGCCACAGATGAACCCTGAGTCACCCCCACTCACATTCTTTTTTAAAAAATATTTTTTATTGATTTTTTTTTTTTTTTTTTTTTTACAGAGAGGAAGGGAGAGGGATAGAGTGTTAGAAACATCAATGAGAGAGAAATACTGATCAGCTGCCTCCTACACACCTCCCACTGGAGATGTGCCTGCAACCAAGGTACATGCCCCTGACCGGAATCAAACCTGGGATCCTTCAGTCGGAAGGCCGACGCTTTACCCACTGAGCCAAACCGGTCAGGGCCCCACTCACATTCTTGATGTCACTCCACAGAATCATCTCAGTCATTTCTAGAGTCACCCCCACAGACACTCCCAAAGTCACCCCACTCCCATCCCAAAAGATGTCCCACAGCAATACACAGTATCATCACTATCCCTCCCAGACATGCCCAAACACACCCGCAAAGTTATCCAAGGCACTTTAGTCTCTTCAGTGATGAAGAGGAGTTTTGGCGCATGGAAGTCAAGAAGATGGGTATCTCTCTACTCTCCCCTCACACTCCTAGGGTGTGAAAGGAGTCACTAGGACATCCCTAGTGACCCCTTTCACACCCAAAAACCTCCTCCAATGTCACCTCCATTCACACCACAGAACCACCCCCCACAGACATTCTCCACATCCCCCAGAGCACGCACACACAGATGTACACTTGCAATAAATAAATAAATAAACAAACACACACACAAAAAGAAAAACTTACAAATATCTAGACTCAGGGTACCTGAAAGATGTCATTGCACTCACTAGAGAGCCGATATTTACCCAGTTTATGCCGCAGTGTGACAAGACTTGAGAATGAGCCCCTTCCTGCCTTGCCTGCTTTCGAACAGTGCAAGACCGTTTTGGCCAAATGAGCTAAGACTCCCTCTGCTTTGCTTCTGGCACAGGGCACACCTCTAACACCTAACCAGCAAGCAAAAGGTTAATCCTACATCCACAATAGCAATGGCACTCTCCGAATCAACCCAGGCACATCTTTGTGCTCTGGGGGGAGGAGGAGGGGCGGCAACAGAGGTAGACAGGTGACTCCGGTTAAGCCTCTCACAGTGTCCTGTGCCTCCAACCACGGTGAGGAGCCATAAGGTGGGCACGTGATCAAAGCCCTGCCCGGAGACTTTTTCTAACTGGAGTTGTCAGGACAGCTTGCGCTCCTAGACCCTGAGCCTGGAGGCTGCCTGAGCCTTGCTCCCAGCCTCTTGGGGGCTGGGCCACATGAGAGGGTGAATCTAAAAAAAGGAAAGCAGACAAGAGGAGAGTTGAGGCGACACTGGCTGTTGTCATCCAGAGACCAGCCCATCCTGTGGTTTGGTCACAAAAGAGTGGATGTTTACGGCTTACCACCCCCCACCATGCAGGTCACCCTCCTACCTGCTCCTCACTCTCAGCACCAGTCATAAGCCAATCAGTGCATTGCATTGCTCTGGCCACCGGGCTTAATTGATGGTACCCGTGTGACACAGCCAGGGCTTTGACGAGAACTTTTTTGCCTGATTTCCTGCTATACTTGAGGCCTAAGTTGTCAGCAGTTCTGCCAGTCATTCTTTTGTCTGCATTCAGGTCCATCCTCTACCCTTCCCTGTTCTGTACTGCAAGGACTACATTTCCCAGCCTCCTTTGTTCACTGGCTTCTCAGGTTTGGCTAACTGAAGGCCATGGCAGAAGAGACATATCGCTAGTGCTAGCTGGTTTGGCTCAATGGATAGAGCATCGGCCTGCAGAGGAAGGGTCCCAGGTTCAATTCCACTCAAGGGCACATGCCCGGATTGCAGGCTTGGAGAATCTCTCTCATCATTATTGTTTCTGTCTCCCTCTCCCTCTCCCTTCCTCTCTGAAATCACTCCTATTTAATAAAAGATCTCTCTCATCCATGTTTCTAATTCTCACTCCAACACACAAGATTGCTGCCCCCATGTGGCCAAAGATGGTGGACACAAGATGGCCACCACAAGATGGCCATCAGGGGAGTGCAGTCGGGAGAGACCAAGCCTGCAAGGAGGGCAGTTGTGGGTGACCAGGCTGGCAGAGGAGGGAAGTTGGGGGCAACTGGGCCTGCAGGGAAGGGCAGTTGTGGGGGACCCAGGCCTGCAGAGGAGAGCAGTTGGGAAGGACCAGGCCTATAGGGGAGGGCATTTAGGGGTGACCAGGCCTTCAGGGGAGGGCAGTTGGGGGCAATCAGGAAGGCAGGCAGGTGAGCTGTTGGGAGCCAGCAGTTCTGGATTGTGAGAGGGCAGTTGGACATCCCTCGAGGGGGTCCCAGATTGGAGAGAGTGCAGGCTGGGCTGAGGGACACATGCACAAATTTCATGCACCAGGCTTCTAGTAAAAATATATTTTAATAAAACAGAATGTCTCTGGGAGGAGGGGACAAGCCAGGATGGTTATCCCCCATCTGTCTCTCTGTGTCCCTGCCTCGGCCGGTGTCTTCTGTGACTGTGGCCACCGGGAAAATCCCACCATGTGTCTCTCTGGCCTCCAGATGGCCCCAGCTTCTGGACTAATACCATCTCCCTTTGTCCTGCTCTAGGGGTGTCGTCGTTTCCCACGTTGCTAATTCTTGCTTTTTCTCATCATTCCCTATTTGGCTTCTCAGCTCCTCTGTTGCTAATGGAACCAATTCACTACATTCGCTTTCCTCTGAAGCATCCAGAATGGTTTCTTTCCCTCTCTAGATGGGTAGGAAACAGGCCTCTGTGGTCCACCTTCAGCATGGTCAACTTTTAGAGGAAACTAACAGGCCCTAGCTGGTTTGGCTCAGTGGATAGAGCATCAGCCTGCGAACTGAAGGGTCCCGGGTTCGATTCTGGTCCAGGGCATGTACCTTGGTTGCGGGCGTACCCCCAGTAGGGGGTGTGCAGGAGGCAGCTAATTGATGTTTCTCTCTCATCAATGTTTCTAACTCTCTACCTCTCTCCCTACCTCTCTGTAAAAAAATCAATAATTTTTTTCTCGATTTTAAAGAAGGAAGCCCTGCCGAAACCGGTTTGGCTCAGTGTGTAGAGTGTTGGCAGCCCCATTTCCTTATGAGCCAGAAAGAACTCCAGGATCCCTGGCTGGCATGGCTCGGTTGGCTGAGCGTTGTCCCAGCCACCAAAGGTCACGGGTTGGATTCCCGATCAGGGCACATGCCCAGGTTGCTGATTCGCTCTCCAGTGGGGGCCGTGCAGAGGATAGCCCATTGGCAGTTCTCTCTCATATCTCTCTCTCTCATCAATTAAAAATATATTTAAAGAAAGAACACCAAGATGGCGGCATAGGTGAACACCTATTGTTCTGCCCTGCGCAACGATTTAGGAACTACAACATAACAGCAGAACAGACAGCACCCAGAATCGCTAGAAAGCTGGCTGAATGAAAACTCCACTAATTGGAGTGGAGGTGGGACACTGAGACTCAGGAGCGGCGGGAGCGCAGTCTTTAAGACGGAAACAGGTTGGGAGCTGTCCTGGTCGCGCGTGTGCGGGCTGGGGCTAGAGCAACAAACCCGGTCTCACTGCCCGGATTCCCCAGCGCCAGGCGAGGTCCGTCCCACTGCCTGGATCCCCCAGCACCAGGCGAGGTCCGCCGGGGTCCGGGGGACGCACCCTGGAAGCGGGGCGCGGCAGAGGCTTCTGAACTGCGAGTTTCCGTGAAAGGGTTGCACAAACCCGCGACTTGCCCCCTGGAAACTTGTCTCCTGGTTCCGGAAACCATTTATTTTACAATCCTGGGCTAGACTTTTGGTGTGCAGGCACATTTGGGGAAAGGCGGAGTGGTCTGGCAAGGGGAAGAGACTAGCGGCTTTCTCTTGGAGGTGTCTGCAGCCATTCCCATCCAACAGGGACCGCGCGTGCGAGCGCAGCATAGGACGCAGCTGACACTGAGGCTGCCTGCACAGCTCAGAGACTCCGCCCATCCAACCTGAACACAGTCTCCCCTCACAGCCAATTGGCCTGGAGGTCAAACCCTGCTAGGGCTAACAACAACAAGCTGGGTTTAAATTCAAAAATACTGAATACAACCCATAAAGGTTTGCAGTAAGAGCACCCACCTCAGGTAACTGGGGAGGCTGAGCCACTGTCCCTTTGAGGATATCCACCACATAAAGCAGCCACCATGCAGAGACATGGAAAGAAATCAGGTGTGAAAGAAATGGAGGAGAAAAGACGACAAGACATAGAGTTCAAAACCATGGTTATAAGGCTTTTCAAGAGGCTCCTAGAAAAGGCCGATGAACTTAATGAGAATTACCAGGAAATAAATAATACCAACCAGGAAATGAATGAGAATTACAAGGAAATGAATGAGAACCTCAAGGAAATGAATGAGACCCTCAAGGAAATGAACAAGACCTCTGAGGATACGAACCAGACCCTCACGGATAAAAAAAAGGACCAACTAGAAATCAAGCATATACAGACTGAAATAAAAAATATTACACAAAGTCCTAAAAGCAGTCCAGAGGGCCACAAGAACCAAGTCAAAAATTTGAAATACAAAGAAGCAAAATCCACTCAGCTGGAAAAGCAAGAAACAAAAAGAATTCAGATAATTGAAGATAGTGTAAGGGGCCTCTGGGACAACCTCAAGCATGCCAACATCCGAATTATTGGGGTGCCAGAAAAAGAGAGAGAGCAAGTTAATGAAAACCTACTTGAAGAAATAGTGACTGAAAACTTCCCCCACCTGGTGAAAGAAACTGACTTAAAAGCCCAAGAAGTACACAGAACCCCAAAATATAGGAATCTAAAGAGGACCACACCAAGACATATCATAATTAAAATGCCAAGAGCAAAAGATAAAGAGAGAATATTAAAAGCAGCAAGAGAAAAACAGTTGGTTACCTACAGGGGAGCACCCATACGATTGTCAGCAGATTTCTCAACAGAAACGATGCAGGCCAGACGGGAGTGGCAAGAAATATTCAAAATAATGAAGAGCAAGAATCTACAACCAAGATTACTCTATCCAGCAAAGCTATCATTCAGAATTGAGGATCAGATAAAGTGCTTCGCAGATAAGAGAAAGCTAAAGGAGTTCATCACCACCAAACCAGTATTATATGAAATGCTGAAAGATATTCTTTAAAAAGAGGAAGAAAAAGGTAAAAATATAAATTATGAACAACAAATACACATCTATCAACAAATGAACATAAAAATCAAGTGAATTGATAGGCTGATGAACAAGATAAACTGGTGACTATAACAGAAACATGGACATAGAGAGGGAATGGACTGACAATTTTTGGGGAGAAAGGGTTGTGGGAAGTACAGCAAGAGATTGGACAAAAATCTTGCAACAATGGGAGAGGACATTGGGGAGGGGAGGGGAGGGTGGAGGGTGGGATAGGTACAGGGTGGAGGGGAGATATAGGGGGATAAAAAAGGGGAAACAATGTAATCAATAAACTGAACAATAAAGAAAAATATGTATTTTAAAAGAAAAAAGTCTTTTTAAAAATATATATCAGGTCTCTTCTCACTTCAGTGGCGATATTTTTTTTCTTGCTTTAATGGTGATGGATGGAAGGAAGGAAGGAAGGAAGGGAGGGAGGGAGGGAGGGAGGGAGGGAGGGGGAGGGGGAGAGAGGGCGTGGGGAAGGGAAGGGAAGAAAAAAGGAAAGGAAAGGAAAGGAAAGGAAAGGAAAGGAAAGGAAAGGAAAGGAAAGGAAAGGAAAGGAAAGGAAAGGAAAGGAAAGGAAAGGAAAGGAAAGGAAAGGAAAGGAAAAGGAAAGGAAAAGGAAAGGAAAAGGAAAGGAAAAGAAAAGAAAAGAAAAGAAAAAAGAAAAGAACTCCGGGAGATCCCCTCACAAGGCCTTCAGAGAATCTCCCTTTCTCGAAGGCTCTGGAAAGATTTCTGCCCAGGGACACCTGAAGATCCCTGCCCCTGACCATCTCCAAGGAGCCCCCTGCAGCGTGCCCCATAGCCCCATCCATGGCCCCACTGACCCGCCACTTGGCCCAGGTCAGGGCATTTGAACTTTCTGCAGTTGATCCATATGCCCAAGTAGCCAGTGTAGGAGCCCTTCAGGTGGGCCATCCGCCCATCCAGCGTGCTGAGCGCCATCACAGTGGTGAGGAAGCTGAAGAGCAGGGCCCAGGCCCGCAGGATGTACTTTCTGTCCTCCGCCCAGGAGTAGTTTGGGTCCGCTGGGAGAGAATCGAGTGCTGGGGGTCGGGATTGGCCTGCACCCATCCCTGAGCGCTGCCCAAGGCTCCCCTTTAACCCCATTCTCAATGCCCTTCCACCCCAACCCCGATGCCAACCTCATCCCCGTCTCTGTTCCTGTCTCACCCCCAGTTTTAACTTTGTTCCCAGCACCATTCACAGCCCCATGCCATTCACAATATTCTGTCCTCAACCCCAAACATATCCCCATTCCCATCTCCAACCTTCATGCCCAACTCATCCCCCATCCTCAACCCTAATCCAAGCCCAAGCCCATTCTCCCGTCCCTATTCCCCAAGCCCTAGCTAGAACACCCCACTCTTGACCTCATCCCCTTATCTCCTTGGCCATCACAAATCCCAACCCAGGCCACACACAACAATGACACAGGTTCCAGAGCGTGTTCACGAGGCAATGACCCATGGCAGTGGTCGGCAAACTATAAAACAGTTACTTCTTCAAAATAGACTCGCCCAGGGCGAAACAGGTTTGGCTCAGTGGATAGAGCATCAGCCTTCGGACTGAAAGGTCCCAGGTTCCATTCCAGTCAAGGGCATGTACCTTGGCTGTGGGCACATCCCCAGTGGGAGCGGAGGGGTGCAAGAGGCAGCTGATCAATGTTTCTGACTTTCTATCCCTCTCCCTTCCTCTCTGTAAAAAATCAGTAAAATATATATATTTTTAAAATAGACTCGCCCAGGTCGTGGTATTCTGTGGAAGAGCCACACTCAAGGGGCCAAAGAGCCACATGTGGCTCGAGGTTTGACACCCATGGTGTCAAAAGAGTGGACACAGGGGATGCACCCAATATTCACCAAGCCCCTGTGACCACGCCAATCTTCCCAGCTGGCAGGGACCCCCGGGCCTCACTGTCTGCTTACCAGACTTCACAGGGCCCCTCCCACACTCCAAGAGTTTTCCCACCTGGAGGTGCCTCCACGCAGTCCTGCTGCTCCTCCATCCACCCTCGGGCACTCTCCTCCCACCTTTACCCACTGCCTTAATCACCCTCTAATGTCCCTTCTTCCCCATCTCCTTTCCCCCAGCCTTAGTTCTTAGTCAGGTGGCCCATTAAATGCTCCTATGCTGAAACTGGTTTGGCTCAGTGGATAGAGCATCGGCCTGCGGACTGAAAGGTCCCGGGCTCGATTCCAGTCAAGGGCATGTGCCTTGGCTACGGGCACTTCCCCGATGGGGGGTGTGCAGAAGGCAGCTGATTGATGTTTCTGACTTTCTATCCCTCTCCTTTCCTCTCTGTAAAAAATCAATAAAATATATTAAAAATAAAAATAAAATAAAATAAATGCTCCTACATGTGCAATATCACAGGGACTTGTCAGTCATTATTCCACTGAGTTTCTTTTTTTTTTTCTTAATCCTGACCCAAGGACAGTTTTCCATTGATTTTGAGAGAGTGGAAGAGAGAGGGAAAAGAGAGAGAGAAATGTCAATGTGAGAGAAGGACATTGATTGGTTGCCTTCTGCAGGAGCCCCAACTCAGGGCCCAGGCAGGGGAGGAGCCTGCAACCGAGGTACCTGCCCTTGACTCTGGAATCGAACTGAGGACCCTTCAGTCCACAGGCCAACGTTCTAGCCACTGAGCCAAATCAGCTAAGGCTTCACTGATTT
This sequence comes from Antrozous pallidus, assembly GCA_027563665.1. Lineage (NCBI taxonomy): Eukaryota > Metazoa > Chordata > Mammalia > Chiroptera > Vespertilionidae > Antrozous > Antrozous pallidus. The sequence continues at coordinate 10,601,989 of CM050525.1, forward strand.
TTCTTTTCTCCCTACCAGTTTTCCTGGACAGACATCCATTAGGATTAGCGGACAAATCTGCACCCCTATATGCCTGGTACACAGCCTTTGCTATTTTTCAGTGAAAGGAGTCATGAATGAATGTGTGGAGAAATGAATGGCTGGGTGCATTCTTGGTACCCAGTAATAGTCACTCTTTTCTCTTCTGCAGTAGTATGTCTCAATATGGATATCAGAGGAAGTTGAGTGTTATGGGTCAGGAGCTCAGAAAGGAGCTTGGGGGATGGCAATAAATAAATAAATAAATAAATAAATAAATAAATGAAAATTGAAGTCAATATCTGTGAAGAGTAAAAATTCAACAGGTTTTTACTACAATGGATTCTAAGTGCTTTTTTTTCATGCCATTAACCTGTTTCATCCTCACTGACTGATGAGAAAACAGAGGCATAGAGTAGTTAAAGGGATATTCATGCAATTAAAGATGTAAAGGTTGGTGGGGGTTGTTTGGTTGTTAGTTTTTTTGTTGTTGTTTTTTTCCAAGAGATCACCACAAAAGCCAAAGGAAAGGAAGAGGGAAACAGCAGTTTGCAAGTCACTGCTCCTGATGGGAAAGGCTGCACGTATGAGCTGGGGCACCTGCACCCCTGTTGGGCCTCTCTCGGGCCCTTCTTCTGCTGTGAATTGTAGGTCTTTGAGGGTGGAGAGCAGCCCATCTTCTCTGGGTCTCTGAGGCCTCGGGCAGCAGTGAACAGAGCCAGAGCCAGAGAAAGAAAGGAAGCCAGGAGGGGCATGAAAATCCTATATAATGAAACACTGACTAAATGGCAGAGCGACCAGTTGCTATGATGAGCACTGGCCACTGGGGGCAGACGCTCAATGCAGGAGCTGCCCTCTGGTAGTCATTACGGAGCTCCCATAGGGGGAGCACAGCGGGAGCCTCTCCCACCTCGCTGCAGGCGGGTGGTAAGGAGCAAGGGGTCCCGGACTGGGAGAGCCCCGGACTGTGAGAGGGATGTCTGACTGACCACTTAGGCCCAACCTCTGGGGGCAGACAGACATCTCCCAAAGGATCCTGGACTGTAAGAGGGTGTAGGCTGGGCTGAGGGATACCCCCTCACTCCAGTGCATGAATTTCTTCACCCTGAGATTGCTCCCAACCCACCCCTTGCCCTGTCCTGACACCTCTCTGATCCAGCTGTGACCTCTTCTTGCCCCAATTCTGACCCTGCCCAGACCTCACACTTAGACCCAGTCTTAACCTCCATGTCACTCACACAGGTCTAGTGAGGTGGATGAGTCCATGGCCCATGGCCCAACTTCCTGGAACCTCTCCAACTGCCACGGAACCTCCTCCCAGCCCCAGCTGTAGGCCAGTCTGGAGCCTTGAGGCTTGCCTGAGGACAGGAAGGGAGACCAAGAAACACTGAAGAAAGAACAAAGGGATCAAAAGCCCAAGGGACACAGCCTGAACCCCAGAGAGAGACCAACAGACTTTCAGTGGCTACTGAAGTGCCAGGAAAGAAGGTCGGAGGCAGTTGGCAGACTGTTGAGTGCATCTAGGGACTGGCTTGACCCTCGACCACCACATGTCCCAGAATTCCCAATCTGGCCAACAGAGAAACCAGTCAGATGATCTTCCGGGAGGTCCCGACAATGACGCCCAACATGAGACCTCAGGACCTTTGCCCGATTCCAACAGGTTAAATGTGCAGGAACTTCAGTCCATTATACACACTCACCGGACCAGCTTCCAAGATCCTGCATCCGGTATCCACTCTCGCCGGGTCAGCATCCAGGAACCCCCACCCACTGTCCATTCTCGCCAGGTCAGCATCCAAGAACCCACCCCACCCTCAGTCCACACTCGCCGGGTCAGCATCCAAGAACCCACCCCACCCTCAGTCCACACTCGCCGGGTCAGCATCCAAGAACCCACCCCACCCTCAGTCCACACTCGCCGGGTCAGCATCCAAGAACCCACCCCACCCTCAGTCCACACTCGCCGGGTCAGCATCCAAGAACCCACCCCACCCTCAGTCCACACTCGCCGGGTCAGCATCCAAGAACCCACCCCACCCTCAGTCCACACTCGCCGGGTCAGCATCCAAGAACCCACCCCACCCATAGTCCACTCTCGCCGGGTCAGCATCCAAGAACCCACCCCACCCATAGTCCACTCTCGCCGGGTCAGCATCCAAGAACCCACCCCACCCATAGTCCACTCTCGCCGGGTCAGCATCCAAGAACATCCACCTATGCTCCACACTCGCCGGGTCAGCATCCAAGAACCTATGCCCATCTTGCGCACTCGCCGGCCCAGTGTCCAAGAGCCATCATCCATGGACATCAGTACCTGGGGCAGCATCAAAGAGGCACCATCCATTGGTGACATTATCCAGAAAACTATCCAAGAGACGCCGTCCATTAGCAGCATTCCCCAAACCAGTGTTGAAGACATACCGCAGGTTACCTACGATTCCGATGTCAACACCCAAAATGTCCCACCAAGTATCTGTATGAGTATCCTGAAGCCTTCTCCGGAAATGCCCCGCATCCCCTTGCCCTATATCGAACCAGTTGCCTATGGCAGTCAAATCAGTTTGGAAGACGACTGGGCAACCCAGAGTCAAAGCATCAAGTTCCCAAACCGGGCCAGTGTGGATGTCCCCCCTTCAATTACTGATAGCCCTGAGCCCAGCATGGAAACCATGGAATCAATTCTCTGGACCTCCCAGGAGGAATTCAAAAACTCTTTGTACAACCTCCAATATAGCCAAAATACTCCAGATAAAGACATCTACAGCATGCCACCACATAGCTCCATAGCCAGTTCTGGCAGGTGAGAGGCAGAAGTCCAGGCAGATGGCCTAAGTTCTGGGTTAGAATTGGGGGTGGGGGTGGGGAAGACAGCAGTGAAATGACGGGGACCAGAATGTGGCTGACATCTCAGAGATTGGAGGTTGGACCTAGGTGTGGCAGGTCTCGGAAGCTGGACCTGAGTGCAGTGGCCCTGGGTAGGAAATGACACGGAACCTGGAGATTGAATTTTGGCGTGGTAGGGCTTGGAAGCTAGATCTGGAGGCAAGGGAGCCTGGAGGGCATGTCCCCAGAGGCAGGACTAGAGAATACAGGGTATAGAGGATGGACATCTACACTAATAAAAGAGAAGGATGCAAATTGACTGTACCTCTGTGACGCCCACCAGCCAGTCAGGAGTGAGTATGTAAATTAACCCAACAAAGCTGTTGGGTTCATTTGCATATGCAGACAAGGCGTGAAGACTGAAGGCTCTGCCCCAGCCAAGACTTGGCTCCTCTGCGGCCCAGGGTCCCGGGTGCCAAAGGACAACCGGTGCCAGCAGCCAGGGGAAGGCAGGCCTATGGCATGAATCTTCATGCAATGGGCCTCTAGTAGAGAAGATGAGTCTGAAGGCTAGACTGGTTGGGACCAGGTCTGGCAGCTAGACCTAGGATGGTTGGGCTGGGGAGTTGGGCTCGGTGCTGACACTGGTGTTGGGATATCTGCTGCAGGTTTCAGGTGAAGATTAAACGCAAATATTCCCAGCTGCCCATAGGCACACGGCTGCTGCATGAGGCCAAGAAGATCAGCCGCCAGCTGAGCCTGGTGCTGAGCCTGATGGGCCTGGTGATCATCGGTGTCATCACTCTGGGCATGCCCTGGGTCCACTTCCAGGTGCCACTGTCACGCCCTGGGGGTCCTGCTGACCCTCCGCCCAAGACCATCCCCATCAAAACCATCTTCTTTGTGCGGTGTTCTGACGTCTCCTGCCTGCATGAGCAAGACCACAATGCTTGTAAGGCCTGCCCTAGACTCACCATTCCTGGGGCTCATTTCTCCTCTGCCCTGGGGACCCCTTTCTGCCTTCCCTGGTGACGACCCCACCACCCCAGGTGTGTCCTCTCTTCTCTGTAATGGTCCTCACTACGTCTGGATTGGCCTCCCTTCCCTAGGTGGGTCCTCCCCGCTGCAAGACCATCCTCACCACTGTGTGTTCACCCTCACCTACGTGATCCTCATCCTGGTGCTCCCGGTTCTCTTCCTTCCCCTAGACTTGCTGGACTCTGCCTGGGCCTTCTTCCTCATTTCCAGCTTCACCAGCTTCTGCCTCTGCCTCATCCACATAGACATCACCTTCTTCACCAGCTCCAACCTGCCCCTTCTGGACTTCTCCAACATCATTCTCAGCAACCTGACAGGCATGGCACTGAGAGCCTTCCCAGAGGGACACCAGGACAAGGCAAACCTTGCCCAATGCTGACCATGACACCCAACCCCCTCCCCCCAAACTCCAACCGCACCCCCACTCCCCACATCCTTACCTTCAGTCCCAATTCAAATGCCACCTCCTACCCCGGTGGTCGGCAAACTGCGGCTTGTGAGCCACATGCGGCCCTTTGGCCCCTTGAGTGTGGCTCTTCCACAAAATACCAAGTGCAGGGGCGCACGTACAGTGTGATTGAAACTTTGTGGCCCATGCGCAGGAGTCGGTTTTCGACTCTCAAAAGAAATTTCAATCGTACTTTTGACATTTGGCTCTGCTGACTAATGCGTTTGCCGATCAGTGCCTTAGGGAAAAACACTTAAAAAGCATTTCAATCATGTACTAATGTCTTCAACCTGAAGTCAAAACTTCTGGTTAAGGGTAATGCCTTACAGCAGTGGTCAGCAAACTCATTAGTCAACAGAGCAGCAAACCGCGGCTCGCAAGCTGCAGTTTGCCAACCACTGTCCTAACCCATCCCAATAAAATATATATATATCCATTTTCAGCCTAAACCCATCTCCAGCCCCCACTTCACTTCCCAGCTTCATCACCAACACATCGCAAACGCATCCACCTCCCCTTCCATGATGTCCAGGCCCATCCCCACCCCCATATTCCAATTCAATCTCCTCTCCAGTATCCAAGCCATCCCCAACCCCTTTACCAATGTCCACATCCAACTGCAACCCCATCCCTACCACCTGTGAACCTCACTCTGAAACTCAACCTAACCCCTTCCCAGCTCCATCCTCTGACCAGTCTCCAGTAAACCCAACCACCACCCAACACCAACCTCAGCCTCAACTTCCTCCATCCTGATCACCCGAACTCCCATCTCTAACAAGTACCCGCCTCTAGTTCCAGTTCCAGCCCCACCCCAAATCCCGGCTGCCTCCTGGCCACCACCAGGGATTTAGCTCAAGCTACTTTGTCTTCCTGAGCCCGTTTTCCTGTAGGCTGGGAGTAAAACTTCCTACCACATGGAGATGTCAAGAGGAACTGAACTGGAAAATGTCAGCACCCCGCGCAGACACCGTACATGTCCTTATGTCCAAAGGCCCACCCAAGTTACTCCAAATTTATCTTACGATTAGAATAGTTTGGTGCCATGTGCATGTCAAATCACACGCTCTAGAAAAGGGGCCTGTGGGGAGCACTTTAATTTGGAAACGAAGGATATTGTCTTCTCTTGCAGTAATTGACCACAACTTTCAGTTGCGCCAAGAAAGCGTTTTTGGAGAGTGTCAGGAAAGCCAAGAAAGATGACCACTCAACGCCCCATTTCCTTGTTAGCAAATGTCATGTGTTCAGTTTGACTGTTAACTCTTCCCAGTTGTTTAAATATAAGGAACCTGCCCTAACCGTATTGGCTCAGAGGATAGCCTGTCGGCCTGCAGACTCAAGGATCCCAGGTTTGATTCCAGTCAAGGGCATGTACCTTGGTTGTGGGCACATCCCCAGTAGGGAGTGTGCAGGAGGCAGATGATTGATGTTTCTAACTCTCTATCCTTCTCCCTTAAATAAATAAATAAATAAATAAATAAATAATAAATAAATATAAGGAAGCTGGGGTGGAAAACACCTCGGTTTTAGGTCATCTAAACTAGGACATTTTCCTATAAGGAAATAATTCCCCACCCAGTCTCCCTTTTAATTAAATGGAAAACACTTTCTATGCTATGAAAATAAAGAAAAAAATTACCCAGGCCCTATCTCAGTAGCTCAGTTGGTTAGAGCATGGTCCTGATACACCAAGGTTGTGAGTTTTGTTTTTTGGGGTTTTTTGGTTTTTTTAATATATTTTATTGATTTTTTACAGAGAGGAAGGGAAAGGGTTAGAAAGTCAGAAACATTGATGAGAGAGAAACATCAACCAGCCGCCTCTTGCAACACTTCCTACTGGGGATGTGCCCACAGCCAAGGTACATGTCCTTGACCAGAATCGAACCTGGTACTCTTCAGTCCAAAGGCCGACACTATCCACTGAGCCAAACCGGTTTCAGCAAGGTTGTGAGTTTTATCCTCAGTCAGGGCACATAGAAGAATCAACCAATGGCCCTGACTGGTTTGGCTCAGCCTGCGAACTGAAGGATCCCAGGTTCGACTCCAGTCAAGGGCATGTAGCTTGCCTACGGGCACATCCTCGGTAGGGAGTATGCAGGAGGCAGCTGAATTGATGTTTCTCTCTCATCGATGTTTCTAACTCTATCCCTCTCCCTTCCTCTCTGTAAAAAAAAGCAATAAAATGCATTTTTTAAAAATCAACCAATGGCCGAAACCAGTTTGGCTCAGTGGTTAGAGCGTCGGACTGTGGACTGAAGGGTCCAGGGTTCGATTCTGGTCAAGGGCATGTACCTTGGCTGCGGGCACATCCCCAGTGGGGGGTGTGCAGGAGGCAGCTGGTTGATGTTTCTCTCTCATTGATGTCTCTGACTTTCTATCCCTCTCCCTTCCGCTCTGTAAAAAATCAATAAAATATATTAAAAAAATATTTTAAAAAAAATCAACCAATGAATGTATAAATAAGAGGGACAACAAATCTCTCTCTCTTCCTCTATCTCTCCCTCTCTCTCTTTATTCCTCTCTCCATTCGCCCCCCCATCTCTCAAAAATTTATAAATAAAATTATCCAGTACTCCATTCACTACCTGAAAAAAAAAAAAAGATCTTTAACTCATGTGATTTCAAAATACAGCTAAAATATCCAGAATTACTGAGTGCCTTATCCACTACCTTAGAAACCCCAAATTAAAAACCCAGTACAAGAACCAAGATGGCGGCATAGGTAAAACACCTATCTTGCCGTCATACTCAGCAATTTTAATACTACAACTTAACGAAAGAACAAACACCTTCCAGAATCACCAGAAAGCTGGCCGAGTGAAAATTCCACAAATAAAAGTGAAGATAAGACACTGTGACTCGGAGGAGCGACGGTGGATGGCGTTGAAAGATTCGCACTGAGAGAGGTTTGGAGCGCGGGCCGCGGAGAGGGCGGGCGGCTGAAAACCGGCCAGTTTTCTCGAACGGGGAGACAAAGATGTCCCACTGGACTGATTCTCCAGCTCTGGGCGAAGTCCAGGGAACCCACTATCACATGGGGTGAAAACTGGACAGTGGGAGGGCACGCCGAAGCTCGGGTGCTGCAGGGTCTCCCGGCTTGTGGAGAAGGCAGCTTGCGCGTGAACAGCTCGGCTGCGTGACAGCGCAGAGAGCGCTCTGCGACTTGCCTCTCATTCGGAAAACCGTCAGACTGCTTTGTTTTACGACCCTGGGTGGCCATTGGGCGTGCAGAGTCATTTGGGGAGAGTCTGAATTCCCCGGCAGCCGGTGGAGCTCGGCAGCGGCTCTCTCTCAGAGGTGCTGGCAGCCATTGCCCCCGGCACAGAGTCCCTGGGGCCGCACAGGACGGAGCTAACGCTGTCTGCTTGGCCCGGAGACTCTGCCCATCCAACCTGAGCTTCACAGACAATTGGCCTAGAGGTCAACCCCTCCAAGTGCTAACAACGATTAACTGAGCTTAACTTCAGCAAGACTGTGCAACCCATATCCACCTCAGGTAACTGGGGAGGCTGAGCCACTATCCCTAGTAGGAAGTCTACCACACAAAGCTAATTGACCAATTCAGGGAAGCAGCCACCATGCAGAGACATGGAAAGAAATCAGATGTGAAAGAAATGGAGGAAAAAAAACGACTGGACATGGAATTCAAAACCACGGTTATAGGGCTTTTCAAGAGGCTCCAACAAAAGGTCGAGGCCTATAAGGAAATAAGCGAGACCGCAAAGGAAATGAATGAGTCCTACAAGGAAATGAACAAGACCTGCAAGGAAATGAGGGAGACACTCAAGGATATAAAGGAGACTCTCAAGGATACGAAAAAGGACCAACCAGAAATTAAGCATACACTGACTGAAATAAAAAATATTATACAAAGACCTAAAAGTGCTCTGGAGCACCCCAAGAACCAAGTTAAAGATTTGAAATACAAAAATCCACTCAGCTAAAAAAGCAAGAAACCAAAAAAATCCAAAAAATTGAAGATAGTGTAAGGGGCCTCTGGGACAACCACAAGCATACCAACATCCGAATTATAGGGGTGCCAGAAAAAGCGAGAGGCCAAGACAATGAAAACCTATTTGAAGAAATAGTGACTGAAAACTTCCCACACCTGGTGAAAGAAATTGACTTAGGAGTCCAAGAAGTGCACTGAACCCCAATATATAGGAACCCTAAGAGGACCACACCAAGGCACATCATAATTAAAATGCCAAGAGCAAAAGACAAAGAGAGAATATTAAAAGCAGCAAGAGAGAAACAGTTGGTTACCTATAAGGGAGCTCCCATTCGATTGTCAGCGGATTTCTCAACAGAAACGATGCAGGCCAGACGGGAGTGGCAAGAAATATTCAAAGTGATGAACAGCAAGAATCTACAACCAAGATTACTCTGTCCAGCAAAGCTATCATGCAGAATTGAAGGTCAGATGAAGTGCTTCGCAGATAAGAAAAAGCTAAAGGAGTTCATCACCACCAAACCAATATAATATGAAATGCTGAAAGATATTCTTTAAGAGGAAGAAGAAAAAGATAAAAGTGTAAATTAGGAACAACAAATACACATCTATCAACAAATGAATCTAAAAATAAAGTGAATTAATAAGCTGATGAATAGGATAAACTGGTGAATGTAACAGATTCACGGACATAGAGGGGGTGTGGGAAGAGCAGCA
>CM050525.1:10623487-10700987 GCA_027563665.1 Antrozous pallidus
CAGCCGTCTGTGCCGCCGGCCGGCGCCATCTCGGCGGCGCGCTTGCCCGGGCCTCAGCCATTTTGTCCATCTTCCTGGCGGGCAGGATACGTCGAGTTCTTCTGAGATTTACCACTCGTGCTTTCCTTAGGACCTCGCTTGTGTGTTTTCAACCCGAGGCGGTTGGCATATGTTGCCTCCTCGAACAAAGACAGGGGAGTTAGGGTTCCAGAGGTCACGAAGGAAAAGGTGGGAGTGGGGTCTCGACGTGAGTGACTGGATAGGAACGGTCTTAGGAGAAAGCAAACGAGGCCTTCGTTCACCTTCAGGAATCATTTTGACCCAGTCCCTCCAAAGAGTCTGTTAAATGTTAGCTCTGGGCCAGTCAGTCCTTGGGTTTCCTGGCTGCTGGGCTGGCACGCCCCTGCCGAGGCGCCCAGCCTACCGGAAGTGAAGCGAATTTTCTGTCCCCCCCCCCCCCCAAACCATTATGTCCCAAGTGGAAAGATTTTTCTCATTCATTCATCGTTGGCATGCTGTCTTCTCATCACTGCCCCATATTTTTTTTCGTACCTCTTTTTTTAATATTAAAATATTCAAACATATAGGAAATACATATCTGAAACATGCTTGTGTTGTTTGATTTAAAGTGTTTTTTTTTTCTGCACTTAGTGTTTTGAAAGTAAATACATTTCATCCAAAGTCGTTGCCACTTAAGTTCCTGAAATAATATTTTCTATTTGATTACAATGCCATTGTCACCTCTAATGTTTCCCAGTCTCTTAGGTGCTGTTAGTCTCAATCCCTGAAGGTGAGTGGCCTGGTTGCAGAGGGATTGGGGCTCCCATGATGTTCAGCACTAGGCTGTGATCACCCCTGAGGATACAGTGCCTCCTGGGACCTTTTACACATGGGGGTTCAAGGGACTCCCCAAACTGTTTCTTTGCACATCCTCAGCAAGTCCTTTCTGTGTTACAGGTGTCTCTTTAAGCTGAGGGGTCACCCACCACTTCATCTTGGTAAGAATCCTTGCTCCCACATCCTGACCCACCCACATCTAAAACACCTGCATTTTGAGTGACTTCACCTCAGATATCCCTGGGAACTAATTTATATGTGAACAGTCATGCTCAGTATTTACACACAAATTCCAGCTCTGCTATTGGTGAGTTTGAGATGTCAGTCAAGTGATTGTTCTCCTGAGTCTCAGTTCCTGTGTTTAGCATCTGACACAGCATGTCAAGAGTAGAGAGGTTGCCCTCTCATAGTGAGTGGAGTTGAGGGGAGAGTGGAGGCAGGGCATGATATATTCTGCCTTCGAAAGGAAGGGTTGAATAAAATGAACTGCACAGCCTGTGAAAGGAAGAAATAAACGTGTTTTTGGTTTAGTGGGGGGAGGGGGCTAATCAAAATTTTTATCAGCCAAGTTGAGACAGCTTTCCATGAGTCATGCACATACAACCTTACAGTTAGTAAAGTTGCCCTTCACTGACATACAGCTGTTAAAATGACAGTGCACCATGGCAGATATTTCACAAGTGTTTCAAAGACCTAAGTTGTAAAATGGGCCTTGATACGGGTTATGCAGAGAAGCAAGGCTTGTGGCTCTAGGAAGGCTTTGCCTCTGTTCCCTGCTCTCGGATCTTCCAGCACTTGCTGGCAGGCCCTTTAGGGAGGAGAAGCTGCTTTATGTGGTCAGATCAAGTTTTGGATCATCTAATCTATTTTTAAATTGATTTCAGAGGAAGAGGGGGGAGAGATAGAAACATCAATAATAAGAAAATCATTGATTGGCTACTTCCTGCACTCTTGTGTCCCACACCCCCCCACCCCCACCCAGGGGTTCAAGCCCACAACCAGGCATGTGTCTATGACCAGGAATCCAACTGTGACCTGGTTCATAGGTTGACACTCAACCACTGAGCTACACCAGCCAGGCCCTAATTGTCTTTTGAGGGGCTGATGTTCTTCACCCTAAGCGCCCTCTATGAGGGAAATTCTGGGAAAGTGTGGAGGGAAGGAGGTTCCAGCTGGACAGGTATATGGGGGACGGGGGAAATAGTGTCTCTTTTTTCCTTGTTGAAAGTATTACATACAGGTGTACCGGTTAATAATGTAGAGTTTTTTCAGTAGAGGAGTTACACATAGGTTGATATATATGCAATTTGATACTTAATGCTATTTTGCATTGATAGCAAGCTTCAAAACTTCATATGTCAAATTTTCTGAAGGTGTTAACATCATGGATATTTTTACACTTAAAAAATTTCGTGCCAGAAAAAGCGTTTGTGGGAAGTTTTAATTCATTACTTTATTTTGAAGAAAAGTGCTGCTGAAAGGTATCCTATACTTGGGGCTCCCATGATGTTCAGCACTAGGGGAGCTTATGGTGAACATGTTCCATCTCAAGATACATGTGAACTCTGGTTTAAACACCTTAAAAATGATGATTTCAATATGAAAGACAAATATCCAGGTCAACCAAAAAAGTTTAAAGACCCAACAATTACAAGCCTTATTAGATGAAGATGGAAACTCAAAAACAACTTGCAGAAAGATTAAACGTTGCTCAGCAAACAATTTCTGATCATTTACAAATAATGGGAAAGATTTTTTAAAATGTATTTTATTGATTTTTCACAGAGAGGAAGGGAGAGGGATAGAAAGTCAGAAACATGGATGAAATATCAGCCGCCTCTTGCACACCCCCCGCCGGGGATGTGTCCGCAGCCACGGTACAGGCCCTTGATCGGAATCGAACCCGGGACCCTTCAGTCCGCAGGCCGACGCTCTATCCACTGAGCCACACCGGTTTCGGCAATAATGGGAAAGATTTTAAAGGAAGGAAAATGGGTGCCACATCAACTGAACGAAAAACCGAAGTCATCAGTAAAACGTTGCTTCAGGTCTTTTTTGCATCAAAGTGTGACTAACAGTGAAAAGTGGATTTATTTTGAGAATCCCAAGTGAACAAAATCATGGCTTGATCCAGGTCAACCCTCAATATCAACTGCAAGGCCAAATCGCTTTGGGAAGAAGACAGTGCGTTTGGTGGGGTCGGGAAGGTGTGTATTACGAGGTAAAACCAGGTGAAACTGTTAATACTGATCACTTCTGACAATCACTGTGGACCATGCTTTGATCGTAAAATGACCAGAATGGGCTGGAAGAGTAATTGGCAAAGTAATTTTGCTTCATGATGATGCACCATCACATGCTTCAAAACCAGTTAAAAACATGTTAAAAGATCTTGCCTGGGAAGTATTAACCCAACCACTGTAATCACCAGACCTTGCTTCTTCAGATTACCACTTGTTCTGATTGATGGTACATGCACTTTCTGAGCAGCACTTCAAAACATACAAAGAACTGGAAAATTGGGTCTCTAAATGGTTTACCTCAAAACAAGAAAAGTTCTATTGGGGCAGTATCCACAAATTACAGGAAAGATGGGGTAAATGTGTAGCTAGTGATGGACATTACTTTGAGTAAAGCACTTTTGATGTTTCTCTTGAAATTACTGTTTTGATTACAAAATCCTCATTATTAACTGGTACACCTGTTCCCCCCCCCCCCCCATTGGCCCTCTCTAGCCCTTCCCATTGTCTTGTGTTTGTGGACAATGCATATATGCATACAAGTGGACAGCATATTTCTACACAAAACTCAGATTTAAGGGTTTCTGCTTGCTTAAAGAGTAGCTCACACTAGAGAGCTCTTGCCCTGTTTCAGTACTTTTGAGAATTAACTCACCAGATCCTCCCATATCCTAATGGCAGGCATTTAACCTCTCTCTGATTCACAGAAGGTTCTGGTATAGCTTGCTTCCCCAGGTTAAGAAGCAGGGAATGGTGGTGTAGGCCTGGCCCAGAGCTGGAGAGAGCTGAGTGGGAAAGCAGGCCTGAGGTGTGGGCTGAGCACATGCAGGGTTGTGCTCATCAGACCTGCCTTGGAGCAGAGCCAAGGGGATGCTTCATTCATCTTAATTGGATTCTGCCAGCAGCCTCTCTGCAGGGCGAATCTATTCCCATTTTCAGCAGTGGAGCTTAGGTCAGTTGCTGCAGGTCATACAAGTAGTGACACCCAGGTATAAGCCACTGGGAGGTGGCAATGAAGGAGATACAGTGTCAGAAGACAGGCAATGAGGATTCCCTTGTTGCAGCTCAGGGCCTTAGTCATTTTTCCTGCCTGGATCTTTTGAGTTCTTGTCTGTGTTGTCAATAGGCAAATGGCTCTGGGGCCTGGGTGAAGAGGGGGACTAGGGTCCCTATGATGTCCAGCACTGGGCTCTGACCTCCCCTGAGGACATGGTGCCCCCTGGGATCTTTGACACCCAGGGGTCTGAGGGGCCCTGGCTCTGGGGAGGGATGCATGGGGTACCATTGCTGCCTTGCACCCCACTGACTGCTTACCCTCCCTGCTCCTTCCTGCAGGTGGTTCCTCCAGGAGTCAACAGCCCCCCCATCCTTTCTGGTAAGAACAGAAGTATCTTAATTCCATGATAATCATTAAGTTTCTAATGCTACAAATTTCTAGTTAGTAAGACCTAGGTTGTGGTGATGTTGGTATAATGAAAGGTGCTGCACCCACTCAGCATCCACAGTGCTCAGCACTTGTTCCTTCAGACCTCAGGAGCCCAGTGAGCTGGGTGGTTTGTTCCTGCTCCACAGCTGAGGACCTGCATGTACAGACACTGATTTCCCCATGCCCCTCTCCCTTTTGAAAAGGGGACAGGGTCTTATTTCTGCAACGTCCATGCACATTGGGGTGATGGTGGTGCTCTCTGTTTACCCTCTTCCCTGCAGCTAAAGCAGCAGAACTAAGGAGTTTGGTTTTTATTGTTATTCTCACCCAAGGGTATTTTTCTTTTTTAGTGGATGGGAAAGGGAGAGACAGGCCAATTGGTGGCCTCCTGACCAGGACTGGGGATTGAGCCTGCAACCAAGGTACATGCCCTTGATCAGAATCAAATCTTGGACTCTTCAGTCTATGGGCCAACACTCTAACCACTGAGCTAAGCCTGCTAGGCCTACAGAGGTTGGTTTTGGTCTCTACTAATGCCACTTTGACCTAAGGGGCCATCTGTGACTTGTCTGCCTGGCTGAGGTGGAGGTTCATATGTGGGTGCTGTGGCCTGGCCTTATAGCAGAGTCTCCAGCTGAAGAAACTCAAGCCACCCCGAATCATGTGACTACCACTGCAGAGGTGGGGTGGGTGGGGATGTGTAAGGAGGTAGATGCAGGAGCAATTGGGATTAAATTAGAAACACGCTGTGGCCGAAACTGGTTTGGCTCAGTGGATAGAGCATCGGCCTGCACACTGAAAGGTCGCAGGTTCGGTTCCAGTCAAGGGCATGTACTTTGGTTGGGGGGGGGGGGGTGTGCAAGAGGCAACTGATCAATGTTTCTGACTTTCTATCCCTCTTCCTCTGAAAAATAAATTGTTTTTATAAGAAAAAAAAAGAAACACTGTGGGAAGTGCTTGGGGTCCCTATGATGTCCAGCACTGGGCTCTGACTTCCCTTGAAGACATGGTGCCCCCCCCCCAAGACCTTTGACACCTGGGGGTCTGAGGGGACCTGGCTCTTGGGAAGTGTGGATGAGGGACTATGGTTGCCCTGTGCCCCCTGACCTCCCCTCCACTCCTTCCTGCAGGTGTTTCCTCTAGTGGTTGAAGAGCCATTTCTCCAGGTAAGAACAGAAGAAGCTCCCTCATTCATAGAATGTGTGACTTATGCTAAGGTCAAGGCAAAGGCTGAGCAGTTAGCTGAGCCAGGCATTGTTTCTCAATTGGTTGAATCTTCACAGTAATACCGTTGGGTAAGGGGGAGTTTATACAGGAGGGACTCGGGGCACTGCAGAGAGACATCCTGTGTCATGGGGCTGTGCTTGGGGCCCCCATGATGTCCAGCACTGGGCTCTGACCTCTCATGAGGACTCTGTGCCCCCTGGGACCTTTGACACCCAGGGATCTGAGGGGCCCCAGCTCCAGGGAGGTGTTGTGGGCTGTAACTTTCCCATACCTGATGCCCATGTGTCCCTGCCTGCAGTTCCTTTAGTAGCACTCCTCAAGCTTCCTGCTGTTTCCCCCCAGGGCACCTGTGACCATGGCTGAGAACATGGTGGAGCCACGCGCACCGCCACTTCACATACACCGAGCTCCTGTCCATTGCACAGCACTTCAAGCAGAAGCCCAACGAGCACATGCTCGCCTGGATCCTGCGTGTGTATGACCAAGGTGGCATGGCCCTGGTCCTGAGTTCCCAGGAGCTGGCACTGCTGGGCAAGCTGACCAGCAACACCATCTTCAACTGTCTCTGCAAACAGTGATCAGAATCACTGATGGGGTGCCTCCTGCACACCCTCTACTGGAGATGGAGCCTGCAAGCCGGGCATGTGCCCTTGATCAGAATCGAACCAGGGACCCCTTCAGTCTGCAGGCCAGTACTCTATGCACTGAGCCACACTTGGCTAAGGCTATTCTTGAGTTTTTAATGGGCAGGCCACCCTCGCCTAGTTTTTGAGGAGCCCAGAAGAATAACGTGTCCTTGCCCCTAGCTACCTCATGGGTGTCTCTGGCCAGAGCTGGTGGAGGGGAGCTAGCTTGCTGGGCACAGTGGTTCCTTAGAGAACCCAGCAGACTTCTTGCATTTCAGCCGAAATGGCGTGTTGGGTGGGCCCCCAAAGCACTATAGGCCCAGCTGGGACACCCCATGGCCTACAACATGAAGCTTGCGCTGCTTTTGTTACTTGTTAATGAGTTGTTTTCACTTAATGCTTAAGCATATACAGCACTTCAGTTCTAAACACATTCTTTTGTCTTGGTTTTTCTCTTCAGACTTTCCCTTCTAAAGCGAGCTTGCTTGCTCACCTGGGGAAGGCCTGCCAGGCCCGGCCCGGTGTCTGGGTTAAGTGTTGGCACCAAGAATCCCGCTGGGGGTGGGAGTGAGGGTTTAGATGGTGAGCGTCGCTGCATATGAGCCGTGGTGCTTGATGTGGCCCCCGTGGTGCAGAGTTCTGGACACGGGCCTGTCCCCAGGGGCCCTACTGAGAGAGGGCTGCTCTGTCAAGCCCTGGGAGCCGTCCCCAGCAGCAACTCAGTTGGGCCTGCCCTGAGTGAGAAGCTGGATACCTCCCAGGACGGTATTCTGGATGTGGCTGCCTCGCTTCTAAGGCCTGTCCAGCATCAACGATGGGTGTGGCGGTGGGATGACAAGGTTACCTTCAGAGCCTAGGCAATGGTCCCCCTGCCCACAATGCTGGAATGGGGTGGACCTGTGCCAGTCCCTGTTAGCTCCAGCTTTCTCAGTCCAGGGAGCTCTGTGCCCTGTTTTACCTCCGGGGAGGGTTGGGGGTCCTGGTAGTTGGGATTGACTTCTAGCCATAACCCCCAATTCTCCAACTACCATTTGTAGTGGGCATTGAGTGGCTGGCTGCTACACACCAACATGCTCACCCCAGTGTTTTAATCTGGGGTGTTCACGCGCCTGATGCCTGGCTGGGAGAGGGTAGGGGCTGAGTGCTGTGTGAGTCCTGCACCCAGTGGGCCCACACCAGCCACGTGTGGCATGAGCCATTGCTGTATGGCTGGGGCCTGAGTCCCACTTAAATGGCCAGGTGGTGGTCCTGAGAACAGTGCAGCCCCACCTCTGCTGGTCCTCTCGGGAGGTTAATTACAGAGGTGCTGCCGTCTGAATCTTAGCTCGCCCTGAGGTGGGAGCACAGGCCAGTGGCTTCCCGAGCCTCAGGCTCGGTGCTGAGCAGCCTTGGGGCCAGGCTTAGCTCCGGGTACAGACAGCCCTGACCCCCTCCCGGAGCTCAGGAGGCTGGAGGTGCCACTTGTCTCCTGGACATCGAATGTGGGGACTCCGCCTTGTTTCTCACGCCACATGTGTCATGCCTACTAATGCCATCCCAACATAGCCACCACATGCCGTCATGCATGTAGAGAAACATCAGTATACCCCTAGAGGCACCTACACTCCAATACAGACTGCATGTGTGCATAGGGGCCTGTCAACATGCAGAAAGTCTGCACCCGTTAATTCAGACATGAACTGCATGCATGCACAAGCCAATGTACATGTGTGCACAAAACCACTTGTGACTTCCAGGCCAGGGGGCCCTGTGTGTCCGTCCCGCCCCCCATCCCCTCAGCGCGCACAAAGTCACAGAAGCTGGTATAGCAGGTGAGCACACATGTTGGGGTCCAGGGTCAGCAGTGGGGAGGGGTGCCCAGTTTCATGGCTCACACCGGGTCTCCCCAGGCCCGCAGGCAGCCGGGTCTCCAGGCCAGCAGCCCCAGCCCTGTGCAGAGCGCAGCTAGCATGGCCACAGCCCCAGCCAACAGGGGCACCATGGTGGCTGTGGGGAGAACATGAGGGGTGAGTCTCGGGATTGGGACCCTCCTATTCCCACCCCAACACCAAAGGCCTCACCTGTGGGAGTGGCAGGCTCGTGGGCACCGTGGCAGGGGACCCCATGAGCTGGAGGCCGCGCCGGGGCGGTCAGCTGGTGGAAGCGGCCTAGTGGGCAGGGGGCTGGGCATCCGGGGAGGCTGAGGCTCCGGGGCAGGCCGGTGGAGTCGTTGCGGTAGAAGAGGGAGATGGTGACATTCCTGCAGAGAGAGGAGGCGTGGCAGCCAGGCGGCTCCCCACCTCCCCTGCCACTGACCTCAAATCCAGACAAGAGTCTGTGGATGGAGGAGCTGGGCCCTGGCCACCTTTCAATCTCCTGATGGCCTCCCTGGCCAACTCCCCTCCAGGCCAGTGCCTGGGTGGTCCTCTGCCTGCCACCATCCCTCTTGAGAGCTCTGCCCGCCCATTCCCAGGCGCCCCCCTCCTCACCCTGAATCTTCGTCCTCATCGAGGTCCCCCCGGCGCCTCCGGAACTCGAAGCCTAGGCAGGCAGCGTAGGGCGGGATGTGCCCGTCATAGAGGCCCAGGGCCCCCTGGAGGGCCAGCAGGGTGCTGTCGTGCTGCCGACAAATCAGGGCTGAGCTGGCTCCCTGCCTCCCCTGGCGGTCTCTTTCCCTGCGCTCTAGACTTCTGCATCCAGCTGTCTCCCAGATATCCCCAGGCCCCTTGGAATCCCAGCCCCCAAATCTGCTCACCATGGAGGCAGTCCCCTGTTACAGGGAATCATTTAATGCAGATTGGTCAAATGGCCTGCCGATGGCTCAGTGGTTGAGCATCGACCTGGGAACCACACGCTCGAGGTTTGATTTTGGTTCAAGGGCACACGCCCAGGTTGTGGGCTTGATCCCGGGTGGGGCACGCAGGAGGCAGCCGATCAATGATTCTCATCATTGATGTTTCGCTCTCTCCCTCTTCCTCTCTGAAATCAATCAAAAAAATATATTTTTTAAAAAAAAATTGGTCAAAAGGATGCAAAATATGATTGGACAGTTCAGTTCCACAGTCTGTCCTCGAGGAGCTAATTCTTTCTCAGAACACCATCTCCTCCCTCCTTCCAGATGCTATACCTCTAGGGATATGTCTGCAGCTGTGAGTTACCCAAGGTAGTGCTGAGGTTCCATCGAGACCACTGGCTCTTCCTCACCCCCAACGGCCATCCCCCTCATCCATGTAGCCCTCGCCGCCTCCCTGGCCAAAGACTCACAGCCGAGTACATCACCATCTTGAGGGGCAGCCCCAGGCGCTGGACCCGAGAGAAGTTAGCCAGGATGGCATCCAGCAGGATCCCTGAGGGGAGCAATAGCAGGGTGCTGAGGACCTCCAGAGGAGGTGCCTGGCTCCCTCTCCCCCCACCTCACGCCCCACACCTCACCCCCTGTCAGCTGGGCCTTCTCTGCTGCCCGCGGTGGGCCCACGTGGGCCCCAATGTCCAGAGCTGAGATCTGGGCTAGTGTCTGCAGGACATCCGGGGAGGCCCAGGACGGGAGGGCGAGACCGTGGGCTCGCTGGGGAGAGACACAGAGAGAGGACCATGCGAGTGGATGTCCTGAGCTCTTCGGGGTCCCCTCGCCCTCCCAATGCCTGTGCTTGTTCCTGCGATCCTCTCTCCACTCCCGACCCTCATCTGAACCCTGCACAGACTGGGGCTGACCAGGTCAGGAAGTGGCAGCGTGGGCAATAAGCAGTTATTTATGGTAATCACCATCATCCCGCAGTCCAGCAGCCTTTGCCTTTGACCTTGGGGCCAGAGGTGTTTCAGAATTCAGCCATTTGGGATTTTGGCCCCATCTCACGGTGCCAGTACCCCATACCTTCTAGCAACCCCTAGGGTCTGGGGCAGCCCCCTAATCACACACACTGCTGGTCCCACCCTGTGGATGGACACATTCCCAGCGAGTGGGGGAAGCCAAGCCTAAGAAGAGCCATCAGGCTATGCCAGGGATAACAGAACCACAAAGAGGAATTGCCAACATGCAGCCTTGAACCTGAGTGTGGGACGTTGCATGGATTGACCCATTTTGATCTTCACAGCAACCCCTGCGGCTCACTCGGTGTTCCCAGCCCCATGGTGCACACGGAGAAACTGAGGCACCAAGGCTTACCCGACCAGCCTGCGGGAGCATGGGCACTGAGCCGCAAAGCTGGGATTTGAGCTCCGCTTGCCTTAGCCACCCGGCTGGGTGGGTGGGGTGGCAGCTCACCTGGCACATCAGTGTGTCCAGAACCTTCCATGCCCTGCGGAGCGGCTCCCCAACCAGGGACAGCCCCGTGCAGTTCTCCAGGTGAGCCAGGAAATCCTGGACGGACGGGGCCAGGTGAGTCTGGAGCACCCCCGCACCCGCCCCCCGCCCCGTCCCACCGCCCCGCTCACCGTCCAGCCCTCCAGCGCCATCTGGTACTCAGCAGCCTCCATGGCCTCCCGCAGCAGCTCACGGTATCGGGGACAACTGCGCGTGGGGAACCTCAGCAGCTGGGGGAAACTGAAGCTCAGAGAGGACAGCAGCGTGGCGGGGGTTGGGAGAGTAGGGGCTGTGGCCCTGTCTCTCCCAGGCCTGGCTGCGCAGCGTGGGGACACAGCTCACCCACCTGGACAACTCTGTCCCAGGAGCTACTGCTGAGCTGCCCCCCAAGCCCAGCACCCCCTCTCCTGGTGACCTCTGCCTCTCCTCACGCCTCCCACCCCTGGCCCTGCCCAACCCCCTGACCTTGTCCTCGGTGACGGGCACCGTGTGCACGGGGATGGGCCTCCAGGCAGCCTCAGGGCGCCCCGGGCCGGCCTCGGGGAACAGCCCCGCGAGGTTGGCCTGAGCGCTCTCCAGCGTCCGGTCAAAGTCTGTGCTGCGGACATACACCTGGGGCGGGAGGGGCAGGCGAGGGGGCCACAGTGACAAGGGGACCACAGCCGGGGTCAGAGGTTAGCTGCAAAGCTTTGAATTCACTTTGGAGTTGAAAGGGGGCAGGAGTCAAAACATCAGGTCAGATTTGAATGAACTTCAATGTTGGAATTTGGGATCAAGGGTCAGAGGTTGGAGGTCAGAGATTGGGTGGGTGTGTAGGATTAAGGGGGTCAAGCTGAGTCATTGAAAGTCAAAAAGGAAGATCAGAATGGATGCTGGCTGGAAGCTGGAGGCCAAGATTAGGGATGGAAGACACACGGGGTCAGAGTTCAGTACATGTCTGTCAGGGGTCAGGAGGAATGATCCTAATTAGGGGATGTCAGAAGACGAAGAGATAGGAGAAGAAAGATTTGGTGAAAGGCAGAGGTCAAAGGTTTGAGGTCAGGAGGCAAGTTGATTCAGTGAAGGTTAAAGTCAGAATCAGTCAAGTTTTGGAGTGAGAAGGTGGAGGCCAGAAGGTCTGGTTGGTGTTGGTGAGAGTGAGAAGACAGAGGTAAAGGCCAGAAAATAAAGCTGGAATTGGTGGAGGTCAGGGGTCAGAGGTCAAGGTGTGACTCAGATTGGGATGAGGTCAGAAGTTCATCATTCAAGATCAGAGGTCAGACACAGGTGCAGATCAAGTTGATGGGGATCAAAGGCCAGAGGTGGAGGCCCAAGGGGAGCATGGGAGTCAGCAGGGGTCAGAGGTGGGAGGTCAGGGGGCCAGGTGAAGGTCGACAGGGCAGTACCTCCTCCCGCAGGTACTCAGGGCTCAGAAAGGCCTCATAGCGACTCCTCAGGAAGCGGCCCAGCTCCAGCTGCTGGCGGACCCCCTCCTGGGGACAGAGCAGGCTCAGCAGACCCCGCCCCACCTGGCCTCCCCGCTCACACCCGCCCCCGGCTCCTCACCGAGGTCAGCTGGCCCAGACCGCGCGGCCACAGGGTGGGCACGGCCTCCTTGTGCGGGTCGGTGGGGTAGGAGACCAGGGGGGCCCGGTCACCATGGCGGAACACCTGGGGAGGGCACCCGGTCAGGGCCGGCCTGGGGAGGGGAGGGGAGGGGAGGGGGCCAGGCCGGGGTGGGGGCACCTCACCACAGCCACGAACACCAAGGGTCCTTCCATCAGGGCCTGGGGCAGGAGCAGCAGCAGCAGCAGGAGAGGTCCGATGGGGTGGCCCCGAAACCCTGGCCCGGCCATGTCCACGCAGCCAGACGCTGAGCTCAGCCGGCCGTCTGTGCCTCAGCCCCACCTGCCCATTACCTCCCAGCACCACACCAGAGCAGGTCCCAGCACGCTCCCCAGCAGCCGGCTCCCCCTGCCTTTCCCAGCCTCAGGTTACCCTATGGGGCATTCTTTTTTTTCTTCTTCTTTTTTTTTTTTTTAATATACTTGCTTGATATCAGAGAGGCAGAGAGAGGGAGAGAGAGAAACATCAATGATGAGAGAGAATCGTTGACCCACTGCCTCCTGCACGCCCCACACTGGGAATGGCGTCCACAATTCCGGGCATGTGCCCTTGACCAGGAATCAAACCTCCACCTCCTGTTTCATAGATTGACACTCAACCACTGAGCCACACCAGCCGGTCCCCTGTAGGGCATTCTTGGCCCCCCAAGCCTCCGCCCCAATGTCCCCTCTACCCAGAATGCCCTTCCCCATCACCATGGACACCATTCTGGTCGCCCAGACAACCCTCTCAGGTTCTGGTGACTGGCTGACTGCCCCTTTCTGTCCCAGAGGCCCAAGAGCAGTAGAGGGAGGAGGTCAAGCAATCTTGCCCTGAGGATTCATTGCCATGACTTTCCAAGAGGTGAGGGCGGGTCAGGTAGGACAGGGAGGGCAGGGTGGGGCGGGGGGGGATGCTGGGTCCTGACCTCCCGCTCCCCACAGAACGTGACACTGGGCATCGCTGTGTTCACCATCCTGACCTCCCTCTACTTCTTCAACAAGGTGAGCTCGGGGAGGAGGCGGTGGGCGGCCGTCAGTGGGTCCCCATGCCCGAGTTCTGGCCTCCCCTCTCCCACATCCCTGCATGCCTGTCTCTCTCCTCTCTTAGACTCAGCAATGAGAAAGAGAAGATAAGGACAGCTTAATTCCAGAGCCCTGTCTCTGCCCCGACCAAGACTCTGGCCTCTGAGACCTAATAAATGTGACTGAGTCAGCACAGCCAGCTCCATCCCCACACCTCTGTGGGCTCTGTCCGAGGGCCAGGCCCCTCTGGGTGTGAGGGAGGAGGGAAGGGGAGAGGAGGGACTGAGGCCTGGAATCCTGGGTCTGAGGGAGGAGGGGCTGGGGGCCTGGGACTCCTGGGTCTGAGGGAGGAGGGACTGGGGGCCTGGGACTCCTGGGTCTGAGGGAGGAGGGACTGGGGGCCTGGACTCCTGGGTCTGAGGGAAGAGGGCATTGGGGGCCTGGACTCCTGGGTCTGAGGGAAGAGGGCATTGGGGACCTGGACTCCTGGGTCTGAGGGAGGAGGGACTGGGGGCCTGGGACTTCTGGGTCTGAGGGAGGAGGGGCTGGGGGCCTGGGACTCCTGGGTCTGAGGGAGGAGGGGCTGGGGTCCTGGGACTCCTGGGTCTGAGGGAGGAGGGGCTGGGGGCCTGGGACTCCTGGGTCTGAGGGAGGAGGGGCTGGGGTCCTGGGACTCCTGGGTCTGAGGGAGGAGGGGCTGGGGTCCTGGGACTCCTGGGTCTGTGGGAGGAGGGGCTGGGGGCCTGAACTCCTGGGTCTGAGGGAGGAGGGGCTGGGGGCCTGGACTCCTGGGTCTGAGGGAGGAGGGGCTGGGGGCCTGGACTCCTGGGTCTGAGGGAGGAGGGGCTGGGGGCCTGAACTCCTGGGTCTGAGGGAGGGACTGGGGGCCTGGGACTCCTGGATCTGAGGGAGGAGGGGCTGGGGGCCTGGGCTCCTGGGTCTGTGGGAGGAGGGGCTGGGGGCCTGAACTCCTGGGTCTGAGGGAGGTGGGGCTGGGGGCCTGGACTCCTGGGTCTGAGGGAGGAGGGACTGGGGGCCTGGACTCCTGGGTCTGAGGGAAGAGGGCATTGGGGGCCTGGACTCCTGGGTCTGAGGGAAGAGGGCATTGGGGGCCTGGACTCCTGGGTCTGAGGGAAGAGGGCATTGGGGGCCTGGACTCCTGGGTCTGAGGGAGGAGGGGCTGGAGCTGGACTCCTGGGTCTGAGGGAGGAGGGGCTGGGGAACAGCAGCGGGTTGAGGACATAAGTAGTGAGGGGGGGGGGGAGGGGTTAAGGGGTAATAGGGGATGAGGACAGATATGTAATACTTTAATCAATAAAGAAATTTTAAAAAATACCAGCAGCATATTTCACAGATCTAGAATAAACACTTCAAAAATTTATACGGAACAAAAAAACAAAAACAAAAAACAAAACAAAAAAAACCTAAATAGCCTCAGCAATCTTGAGAAAAAAGAATAAAGTTGGGAGAATCACAATACCATATATAAAGTTATACTACAAAGCCACTGTACTCAAAACAGCCTGGAACTGGCACAAGAACAGCCATGTAGATCAATGGAACAAAACAGAGACCACGAAATCGATCCAAGTCATTACATTTATTTAATATTTAACAAAGGAAGAAAGAGTACACATTGGATTAGAGATAGTCTCTTTAATAAATAGTGCTGGGAAAATTGGAGAGATACATGCAAAAAAAAAAAAATGAAACTAGACCACCAACTTACACCAACACAAGAATAAACTCAAAATGTATAAAAGACCAATCTTGGACCCATGGAGGGATGTCCGACCTCCTGTTGTGGGATCGGGCCTAAATGAGCAGTTGGACATCCCTGTCACAACCAGGACTGCTGGCTCCCAACTACTCGCCTGCTCTGCCTGATTGCCACTAACCGCTTCTGCCTGCCAGCCTGAGCACCCTATAACCACTCCCCTGCCAGCCTGAATGATGCCTAATTACTCCCCGGCCAGCCTGATTGCCCCTTACTGTTCTCTCCTGCAGGAGTTGGTCACCACCAACTGCCCTCCCCTGCATGCATGGTCCAACTGCCTTTGCCTGCAGGCCTGGGTCCCCCCCAACTGCTGTCCTCTGCAGGCCTGGTCTCCCCCAACTGCCGTCCCCTGCAGCCTGGTCCCTCCCAACTGCCCACCCCTGCGAGCCTGAGTCTCACCCAATTGCCCTCCCTTGCTGGCCTGGTTTCCCCCAACTCTTCTCCTCTGCCAGCCTGGTCACCACCAACTACCTACCTCTGCTGGCCTGGTCAACCCTAACTGTCCACAACTGCCCTCCCCTGCAGGCCATCTTGTGGTAACCATCTTATGTCCACATGAGGGTATCCATCTTTGACCACATGGGTATGGCCATCTTGTGTCTTGGAGTGATGGTCAAATTGCATATTGCTCTTTTATTAGATAGGATATGCATTACATATGGACACTGACAATAGGGTGGTGACATTTTGGGGTGGAAACTGGGTGGAGTGGACAATGGGGGTAGGGGGGAGAGGGACATCTGTAATACTCTCAACAATAAAGATTTTTTAAAAAATAACTACTCTTCTTTTGAAAAACAGCTTTCAGCTTGTTAATGGACCTTGGTATAAACTGAATGCTTGACCATGAGCCACCAAATTACCACGCAACCTGAGTTGCCTGTGCACTAGGGAAAAGGAAATAATCAGATCTTTTAGGGGTTACTGGACACAGGCCCTGAAGTGACCCTAGTGCCATCATGAAATGGGTGTTATCTGACCACCAAATCAGAAAACTGGTCGGTGGAACCCCATCATCAAATGGAAGTGGTATATACACAATGTGGCCTGAGCAAGCCTGAAGTCACAAGTTACATGAACAAGTAGTTTGAATATCCAAGGTCCCCACTCCTGCTACACTATCCTCTCTCCCAGCCATAGCTGTGGGGAGTTCCCTGCAATTTTTGATGGAGGAAACTTGGGCCTGGTTTATAGATGGTGCTGTGTGATGCGCTGGTACCAATGGACAGTGGGCAGCTGTAGCACTACTGCCCCTTTCTGGAATATCCCTAAAGTACAGTGTTGAAGGGAAATCCTCTCAGAGGGCAGAGCTTCAGGCAGTGAAACTAACTGTTCACTTTGCTTGGGAGGAGCAAAGGGCAGATGTGTGATCAGATACCAGTTTACAGGCTGTAGCTGATGACTTGGCTGAATGCCAAAGACTTGAACATGATTGGAAAACTGGTGACAAGGAGGTGTGGTGCAGAACCATACGATAGACTTCTCTGAATGCTCGCTATTTGCCTCAGGAGAAGAGGATTTTCATAATCAAGTGGATAGGATGATCTGTTCTTTAGCTGCCAGTCAGACCCTTCCCACAGCCATCCCTGTCATCACTTGCTGGGTGCATGAACAAAGCGGTCATGACAGCAGGAATGGAGTTATGCATGTGCTCAGCAGATTGGACTTCCACTCACCAAGGCCAACCTGGCTATGGCCACCACTAAGTGCCAGTCTGTCAGCTCATAGACCAACACGGGGCCCCTGATATGGCACCACTCCCCAGGGTGATCAGCAGCTATCGGTGGCAGGTTGATTAGACAGACTACTTCCATCATGGAAAGGGATTGTTTCATTTCATTGGAATAGACACTCACTCTGGATACAGATTTGCCTTCCCTGAACACATGCTTCTGCAAAAGCTACCATCCATTGACTCGGAGAAAGCCTGTCTTGCATTGTGGTACTCCACATGGCATCATTTCTGATCAGCAGACTCACCTCATGGCACATGAACTGCAGCAGTGGGTAATGCCCATGGAATTCACTGGTTTTACCATCCTGAAGCAGCTGGCTTGATAGAAAAGTAGAATGGTCTTTTGGAAACTCAGCAACAGCACCAGATAGGTGACAACACCTTGCAGGCTGCAGGGAGGTATTCCAGGAAGCCACATATTCTCTGAATACGAGATGATATTTTCCCCATCGCCCAGGTATCAATGGGGGGAAATGGGAGTGACACCTCTCATCATTACCTCTAATAATCTTACAGCAAAGTTTCTGCTCCCGTGTCCCAACACATTATGCTGGGCTGGGCTAGAGGTCTTCATTTCAAAGGAGAAATTCTTCCACCAGGAGATGCAACAAGGACTCCATTGACACATCAGGGGTTCTCACTCTCAAGCCAGCCAGAAAGTGCAGAACCTTGGAGAGCGCCAATCTCAGCTCCATCCATTGTTTTCTCACAGTGGCCTGGGGCTAGTGTGCCCAGAGATTGTAAGGAGGTGGAGGAGGTAGGGAGGAAAAGCCACCACAGGGCAAGCTGCCTAGAACGGGAAAGGCCGTTGGCTGAGAATACCCACAGAGGCCCATGTATGTCCTGCTCTCTGAGTTCCCAGGACCCAACATAGGGCCTGACACATAGATGCTCAATAAATACTCAATAAATGGCCCAGCCAGAGTGGATCAGTGGTTGAGCATCAGCCTATGAACCAGGAGGTCATGGTTGGACTCCCGGTCAGGGCACATGCCCATGTTGTGGACACGATCCCTGGTAGGGGACATGCAGAAGGCTGCTGACCAATGATTCTCTCTCACTAATATTCTCTCTCTCTCTCTCTCTCTCTCTCTCTCTCTCTCTCTCTCTCTCTCCCTCTCTCTCTCCTCTTCTCTTCTCCCTTTTCCTTTCTCTCACCCTCTCTCTTCTTTCTTCTCTAAAATCAATAAAATTGTTAAGTCCGGGACGCCCTCCGCTCTCACAAAGGCACCAAGAGACGTTCTCATGCAAACAGCAAAGGGTTTATTTACTAAGCATGCTGGGGCTCACAACCTACCCTGAAGTCAGAGCAGAGGCTGAGAGCCCCGAGACAGGGCAGAACCAGGGGTTAAATACCCTGAAACAATTAACAGAGTCATACAGATGTCGTCAGGGGGACTTGTTACAGTTTGTTTTTCTCAAAACCGTGACATTTACATTGGTTTTAGTTCCACAATCTCAGTTTTACAATCTTGGTCAAGCATCCTGTTCTCCTGTTCCCTTATCATTACCTCCTGGCTTTCCACTCTGCAGGAGGGGCAGGATGTAATTTACTGGTTAATGTTTCTGTAATCTTTACTACTAATCTAGTTGCCCTACAGAGTGCACGTACACCTTTCCGGCCACTGCTCCCAATTCTGCTGCCTTACAAAATATGTATTATTATCATGGTCAATAAATGGATAAGGAAATCACAAAACAGATTCCTGTCACCACATGCCACACTCAGGGAGCAAGTTGCTTATAAACACGAAGTCATTGGTGTCAGCATAGGAACAGGCTACCAAATGCCCATGTCTGTCTCACAGACAAGTCTTTACCCTTCAGAGAATCATCACAAAGGATAGGGACAGCCTAACCATTAGGGGTTGGAATCTCCTTCATTCCTAGAAAACCATAGCTGGTGAATGACTTCTCCTGGGGGAGGAGCTAGCTAGAAGAGTCCGTACTCTTCTTACAAAGATATAGCATCCTGCAAAATCTGGCGTCTCCATCTCAGATTGAGTCAAGGCTGGGGAAAATATGGTCCATGATGACCACAAAGGAATCAGGGGACAACTCCCCATCCACAGGGTCCAGGTGGTCTCCAGAAAACATCTCACCAGCCAGCTCCTGGTATCCTGTGGAACAAGGGAAACTTCCTATGTAGGATGAAACAAGAGAACCCAGAATCTGTGGTCACTTCCATCTCACAGGGGCTGAGGGTCCCATAGGACCTCCCAACCCCTGGCTGAGTCTCCCATGGAGCTTCTCCAACTCCTGGGTCCTGTAGAAAGGCCTAGAGCAGATGACAGACAGGGACACGGATGAGTTGGATGCAATGCCACAGGACAATCTATGGACCAGCCCTACAGGCTAGTGCCCCTCTCTAGAAACACTCAAGGAAACCCTCACTTGGCCCTTCCTTTGAAACCTTGAGGACAAACAGCTCCTCATAAGACATCCCCCAATAGGGGCTGGGAGTGGGGGCTGAGAGACAGTTCTCCAGACATTGGAACAGGATTCCTCTGGACCACACCTGTCCTCTCACTGGGCTCACACTGCCCTGGCATGAAGTCAGGCAGCCAGAGACCCACAGTGCCCGGGACCTGGGGTGAGTGGCCACTCAGCCTTGAGGTCAGAGCCCATGTCTTCCCCGGGGCTCTGGAGTAGATCAGCATCCTTGGTGCAGCCCCTGACATTGGCCACAGGTCTCCTCCTGCCCTCCAGGTGGCGACATTGAGACACACAAGGGACACACTTGAAATCAACACAATATGGCTTTGGCTAAGGAGTGGAAAAAGAGCCTGATTTCCATACCTCAGACCCTATTGGGTCCCTCCCACATGACCACTCTGTCCCACCTGTTCTTTCCAGAGGCCTGAGGAGCACTGGCTCTACCAGGGATCCCTGTGTTGCGCCCAACTCCCTGCCTTGCACCACCCATGAGCAAGGGGGGTTGACCACAGAAAACTCCCCCAGGCACAGAGGACAAATGCTGCTCCAATGTTAGAGAGCACAGGGACAGTCTCAACCAATAGACCCAGAGAGAGAGGGTCTCCCTGAAACTGTCCCTGTAGACCAGGGATCCCAGAGCCACCTGACCTCCCACCAACATCTTCATTCCCAGGACACCCTGGGACTGTAGGTCCTTCTGGGACACCCTGTCCTGGGTCTCCATCCGTAGAAGTATAGGCCAAGCTGGTGACACCTGGAGAGAAGGTAGATCCCCTCTTCAGGCATCACCCCTTACACACCACCAGAATTCTCTCTGTGGCCTTCCAACCTTCGCAGCACATTTGAGAACATGAGGAAGACCCGGTGCCAAGCTGGGTTGAGTGTCACCAATGGAAATAATTCCCGGGTGTGGGGATCTTAAGGGCTATCGGAGTCCTGTTAACACACTTCAGACTAAGACACAGCAGAGACGAATGTTGGGGTGAGAGGGTTGTCTTCCTAGGGAAAGGGGTCTCCATCAGCCTTGCTATTGAAAATGTGCTTCAATGCTCTTGTAATTTTATAAATATATTTTTATTGATTTCAGAGAGGAAGGGAGAGGTAGAGATAGAAACATGAATGATGAGAGAGAACCACTGACTGGCTGTCTCCCACTGGGGATCAAGCCTGCCATCCAGACAGGTGCCCTGACCGAGAATCGAACTGTGAGCTCTTGACTGATAGGTGGATGTTCAACCACTGAGACACACCGGCCAAGCTCTTGTAGTTTTTTTTTTTTAACAAAGAAATGTCAACTGTAACATTAGGTTGTATTTATTAATAAACATTGGAGCCTGGCCCGAGTTGCTCTGTGGTCAGAGCATTAGCCCGTGCACCAAAGGGAACCTACCTGGGTTGCAGGTGTGACCCCAGGCCCAGGTCAGTCGAGTGCAGGAGGCAACCAAACCAATGGATGTGTCTCCCTCACACTGATGTTTATGTGTCTCTATCTCTCTGTCTCCCCCTCCTCCTGCCTTCCATTCTCTCAAAATAAATGAAAAAATAAATAAATACACTTAGGTGAGGACTAATAACAACAGTAATAATAAGCCTTAGATTTTCATTTCTGCGTTTTGTTCATTGTGTTGTGGGGTGTCTTCCACGACCAGTTGCAAATGACCACGGAAGCAGTTAAGTTGGTAATAACCAAACCTGGATTCATTCAACTGGCCAGGACAGTCAGAGGGCAGCACATGCTTGGAGACCAATCACTCACAACCGCCCCATCCTGGGTGCAGACAGTCCTTTTATAGGGCCTTAGCTATAAGCTTCCATTGTTCTAAATTCTGAGAACATTTCCGAGGATCATATCTGGGATAGAAAAGTTACAGCGGACTATGATTAACTCTGTTAACTGCTACTTGTCTCTAAGCATGTATCTTGCTAGACGCGGGAACATAGTCCTATCTCCCAAAGGCAGATAGCTGAAGAATACCCTTTTGTTTTAAGCAAGTGAGTGTGAATAGCGGTCAGAACAGTAGGATCAGCAGTTTTACACGAGATGAATGCTTTTATGTTTTAATTGCTCTATGGCCAGCTTCTAAAAATGGTTTGGATCAGTAGTATAAGTTCAATAAATGTTTGGTAAGTGGTGGAAAAAGAAAGTGTGTTTCACAGTCCAGTAAGATCAACGCTCCCCCCCAACCCCAACCCCTGTCCTGAGGGCTTCCCAGTGTGTGGTCCACAACACCTGCCAATCAGAATCTGCATTTCTAACCGGATCAGACCCTCCCTGAGCACAGGAGGGAGGGAGGGACTGCCCCACTCCCACATCATGGGTCTCAGCCTGGCGGGCATCCACTTTGGCTGGGCAGAAGCATCATTTCTACAGAGGCCTGTAGGCATCACCGTCTTTACCAATTTCCACAAGGACATCCCTGTGACAAGAGCTCCTGATGTCTCCCCAGGCTTCTGCTCTGAAACATTAGCCAGAAGTGTTACCAGAGACCCCAAGGGGCGCTACTGTGCACCCCACAAGGAGATCTGGGGAATGCCAGTACCCTGATGTCCTAAGCTTAAACTTGTCTAAAGAGGTCAGGCATCCGACAAAGGGTGTGTGGGAGATCAAAGGGGAGGTGTGAGGCGGTGGGGGTGGAGGAGAGTCACTGGGAGAAATGGAAGAGGCCTCAAAATTCCCAGGGTCTGAAATTCAGCTGGAAGGTGAATGGGAAGCAGGGGAGAGAGGAATTGGGGGAGGGAAAGGAAGAATTCTGTGAATAGACCCCGCCCCTAGCCCACGTGAAGGGGAAGCACTCAGAAACCACAAGGAGATTCTCCACAAACAGTAAAGGACAGCAGATCAACAACTTCAGGAGAGCACTGCCTGTAAGCTTCTCTGAAGTGAAACTTTTCTCACGGAGCGAAGGACCATGAGATCCCCTTTAAATCCTGCTCCCAGAGGGTGCGTCCCCTGGCAGGGGCTCCTGCTGACTGGTAAGGAGAGGACAATCTCTGGGCAGGGGTGAGTAAAGGAGGAGCCAGAGACTGGCTGGGGTCTCCTGGGAAGCACAGCGCTCTGAGAGGGGACAGAGGGTTTCTGTTTGGACCTGAGGGAGAGGACAGGGGATCCAGAGTAGGAAGGGGCAGGGGGCTCAGCAGCAGGTCAATCCCATGATCTGGAAGTAGTGAGGGGCAGGAAACCCTCGATTATGGTCAGTTTTACAAGTTATTCACCACTGAGAAATAATTCCTGAAAACTGATGATAATGACAATTTGTGTCAGGGTGACACAAGGAAATCCTAACTAGAGGCACTAAACATTGTCTTTACCACCAAGCTCAGACCTGGGCACATACACCCCAGCGGCTGCAGGACCCTGGGAACATTATTCATTCACCGGCAGGTATTTGTGGCCTGTTGCAGGCCCTGGGGGTGCAACAAAATCAGACAAGCCCCTTTCCCCATGGAGCTCATGTTCAATGGGGAGGAGACTGACAAGCAAACATCTACATGTGATGCCAGATACCTACAGGTGCCGTGAGGAAACAGAGCAGGGACAGGTCGGAACGTGAAAACAGCGTCTTTAAAGGGTCAGTGAAGGCTACTCCCAGGGATGCCCCTGAGTGTCAGCAGCGGTCTGAGGACAGTGAGGAGAGCTGGGCAGATGGGCAGACAACTGGGAAAGTCCTCAAAACAGGAACAAAATAACAGGATCCGAGGTCCTGAAGTCATGGTGGCCTTGACCACAGGAGGCACACGCACATACTCTGAGCAAGGCTGAGAGGTGAAGAGATCTGCTCAGGACCCAGGACTCACCTCTCCATCCCAATACAGAGCTCCACATACTAACCAACTTCTCTCTCCCCTCCTAGCCTCACTCCTCACCTTCTGCAGCCTGCCCACCACTGCCCTGCCCACTATTGAATCAGTGCCGCCCAATGCTACTGAAGGGCAGGATGTGCTTCTCCGTGTCCACGATCTGCCTGAGAATCTTGGAAGCTATACCTGGTACAAAGGGAAATATGTGAACAAAAAGCTTCAAATTGTATTCTATGCAATAGACACTCAAAGAACTAAGCACGGGCCTGAATACAACCATCGACAGACATTGTACCCCAATGGGTCCCTGCTGATCCAGAAGGTCACCCTGCAGGACAGAGCATACTACACCCTACAGACCGTTGGCAAAGGTTATGATAGCAAACAAGTAACTGGAGAGCTCCGT
This sequence comes from Antrozous pallidus, assembly GCA_027563665.1. Lineage (NCBI taxonomy): Eukaryota > Metazoa > Chordata > Mammalia > Chiroptera > Vespertilionidae > Antrozous > Antrozous pallidus. Next base: position 10,646,884 of record CM050525.1, read on the forward strand.
GTACACCGTGAGTGATGGCTCTCTGACTCTGGGTGCCGGGTGGGTGGACTCTACTTCCCACACAGGACTGAGAGCCCTGGACTCTCCTCCAGCACCCTCTGCATCACATTTTGGGTATTTAGTTCAGGACACACACAGTGGACACAAACTTCCCAAGATCAGAGTTCCCTTCCCGGATGCCATCCCTGCAGACATTGTCCACAGAGAGAAGGGCCAGGCTGAGGGGGAGTGACTCAGCAGAGGGAGACCGGTCTCATCCAGGCCTCTGGGGCCCTCCCATGACCATGACCCTGAGAAAGACCCTGCAGGGCTGGTGAGAGCATGGACTGATGGGACCCCCAGGTTCCTCACAGAGCTCAGAAAATGGGGCAGCCCCTCCCCAGACATCAATCCCAGGGCTCCTGACTCCAGGGTCACTGAGGAGCCTGTGTCAGGTAGGGTCTGGTGGGTGGCAGGGTTGACTGGGAGCAACAGTTTCCCAGGTCCCCAAGTCACAAGGCTCCTGAGCTGGTTACCAGCCAGGGCTCAGCCTCAAGAGCCACATCTGGGCAGGGATGGAGCCTTCTTCTTCACCTGGACCATGTGTGGAGAGCACATGTGGACAAGGTCTCCAGGCCATTAGCCAATTGCCCTGGGGGACACAGCAGGATCCAGAGGACGGTCCGCATCCCCAGAGAGGAAGAGAAGGTGCTCCTGGCAGCTCCTTGCCGACCAGGGACCTGGCCAGGGAGTCCTCTCTCCTGGACACACAACAGAGGCTGTTCACTTGGGAAGCTCCTCTTCTCCAAGCTTTAAGTCAGTAAATTCCAAAAGATTCAAGGTTCATTCAAAGACAACATGGCAAAACTATGACCATTTACCATTTATTCTGTTTTAAATACAGGGGAATACGGCACTGAATCGGAGTCACGCATATCATGATTGCCCAATGAGAATCATGCCAACGTCCTTCTGAGGTAACAACGCATCCTCGCCTCAAGTGCCTTATTATGTGTTTGTTGACCCTGAAACCAGCTATTGCTTCAGATCTCTTCTTTTTATTTCTTTTTTTTTTAAATACATGTTTTATTTTGGAGTGGTTTTAGATTTACAAAGAAGTTGCAAAAACATCGAGCTGCTGTATAGATTTAACCAAGTTTCCCCACTCTTTTTTTTTAATTTAATAAATCTTTATTGTTCAGATTATTACAGTGCTGCTCTTTTGTTCTCCCATAGCACTCCCCCGCCCCCCGTACCTATCCCATCCTCTGCCCTTACCTCCCACACTCTGTCCTCATCCATAGGTGTACGCTTTTTGTCCATTCTCTTCCCGCACCCCCACACCACTTTGCCCTGAGAATTGTCAGTCCACTCCCTTTTCAGATCCACCCCCCCCCCTTTTTTTTTTAACTGTTCCCAACACAGAGGGAGAGATTCTGGTCTGGGAAGTGGTAACTGTAGATATAGATTTTGAGTAACAACAATTCTGGGCACGTTTCCTTGAACCCCTGCCTGCAGGGCTGTTCTTGGGAGCATGGTCCAGGACGTTCTGACTCAATCCTTTGACTTTGTAAATTATCCCTCTTGACATTTCGTGGTACATGAAGAATTGTTTATCTCCTTGTAGATTCTGGGACCTGCATGACTACACTCAGGAGAAGGATGAACGAGGAAGTTTTGGATGGAAGGGATTTGTCCTTGTGATTCGATGGGCCTGCTTTACTCCAGGTGGCGATTGTGATTAGATAAACAGAATAAAAGACATGAGGTCACTGAGTTCGGGACCAGTTGCTGATTACAGCTGGTCCCCCATTACCGCACCTCTTTATGCATCTTTCCTGACTCTGGCTGTGTCCTTCCCTGTTATCGACATCGATCACCAACATCTGGCGCCCAACATGTGGGGCGATCACAGCTGGGCAACAGTCAGCTGGACAACAGTCAGTTAAGACAGAAAGGGTTTAGACTGCGCAGTGGTACACAGAACTTTCAGATTCATAATGGAGTCATGGGAAACTCCCCATCCCTGGAAAGGGAATATATGCATGTGTTGCAGTCTTTGCTTTCCTCTACTGGGGTAAAGGTGTCTACTCAGGAATTTATTGAACCGTTTTCCGTTGTTAAAAAACATTGTTATTGGTTTACTCCTAAGTAGACAAATGCTTTAAATCTTAAACAGTGGAAATTAGTGGGGAAGGCTTTGCAGGGAGGACACCAACATAAGGAGCCCCCACCAAGATAGCCTTTATCCAATTGTCCAAAAACTAGACTAAGGTCCTACAATTGACTGAATTGGTCACAACTCTTAAACTTAAGAAAAAAATAGAAACTGCCCAGTCTGAGACCAATGCCTCTCCTTTTTTACCGCCTCCTCCAACTGCACCTCCTTTGCCAGGGGGAGCTTACTTAGCTCCTGTTCAAAAAAGTTCTAGGTAAAGCCTCATCCATTAATTAGTTTTGAGGGTGAAAAAGCTAAAATTCTGCAACAGTTTGGGGATGATATTACTTCAGGAAAATTTTGTGAGGGCGATGACTTACAAGCTTTCCCTTTAATAAACCACCCTCAGTCTGCCAATGCTCAATTTATTCAAGAGTATAATCTTTTGCAGCATGAAAATATTGACATGAGCGTATTAAAAATATTAAGAGTCTGTTACTAATTATGGCACTCAAGCTCCTTATACTACTGGACTTCTGAAGGCATATGTTACTGATCATTTCATGTTGCCTTATGATTGGAATATTCTTGCTCATACCATCTTACCCCTCGGTATATTTTTACAATTTAAATCTTCTTGGTGGGTGGAGACTCATAAAACTGCTGTGCTCGGAATCCTCCTGGAGTAGATTTTGATGAATTAACAGGGAAAGGCAGGGCTGAGGATGTCAATATACAATTACATATGAAAGGTGGATCTATTGCTCAAGTTGAAGCATGTTGTTTGAAAGCGTGGGAAAGACTAGAGGAATCAGGTAAACCAGCTTTGCCCTTTTCTAAAGTTTATCAAAAACCCAATGAGGCAGTCACTGAATTTCTAGCAAGACTAACTCAGGCAATTAAACGTTGTTTCAAGAGCTGAAGCTCAAACTCAACTTTGACTATCATTGGCTTATGAAAAACCTAATAATGAATGCAAAAAGGTTTTTCATTCTGTTAAAGCCACAGGAGGGACTATTGATGATTACATATGAGCAACCTGAGAAGTCGGGCCTACTACTCATCAGGCTGGATTATTTGAAGAGGCATTAAAAGGAGCAATAGGAAATACACCCCTTAAATGTTTTAACTGCAGAAAACTGGGACATATGAGAAAAGATTGTTGGAAAGGGCAGACTTTTGCCACTCCGCAGAAACCAATAAGGAGAAAACCCAACAGCTTATGTAAAAGATGTGGTCGAGGCTCTCACTGGACCAACGAGTGTCGATCATAAACAGACAAACAAGGAAAGGGGTTGGGACCCCAGGCGGGAAACGCATAGATGGGCCTGACTCAGAACCCAAGTAAAAAACTGAGTCTCTTATCAAGGTTAATGAACTTCTTCCTGCTGCTTCCCAAAGTGCAGCTGTTGGTATTGCAGCGATAAATGATCAAACTATTACCCCTGAAGATGGGCTTATAAAAATTTCTACTGGTATCTCTGGTCTCTTACCTAAACAATCAGTAGGATTATTATTAGGAAGAAGTAGCCTTACTGCCAAAGGCCTTACTGTTCATATGGGAGTTACCGATGCTGATTTTATACAAGAAATTTTAATAATGATGTCAACTAAAATTCCCATTTCTTGGAAGAAAGGAGATCGTATAGCTCTGTTAATACTTCCCTACATAACTGTAGGACGTACAGTTCCAGTAGAAAGAGAAGGAGAGTTTGGCACTACTGGCACAAGAGTACATTGGCAAACTATTGTTGATGATGATAGGCCTTTAATGAAACTGCAAATTAAGGATGGTATACAATTAGAAGGGTTGATAGATACAGGAGCAGATGTATCCCTTATTTCTGCTGATAAATGGCCTGCTCATTGGAAAAACATTATCTGAATACTACTGTTACTGGTTTAGGGACTCTGCATGGACTTTACCAAAGTTCTGAACATTTATCTTGTGTAAATACAGACAGACAGTCAGCCTGGGTCATTCCTTATGTGGCATCCATAGGAATTAATTTATGGGGAAGAGATCTACTGAAACAGTGGAAAACTATTTTGACATTAAATCGGGATTTTTCATAGGGGCCACTGTTAAACATTTAGCAGTGCCTCTTGTTTGGAAACAGGTAGAAACTGGGTAGAACAGTGTCCCCTTCTTAGAGAAAAATTAGAGGCACTTCATATGTTGGTTCAAGATCAATTAGATAAAAAATATATTGAACCTAGCACCATCCCATGGAATTCTCCTGTATTTGTGATAAAAAAGAAGTCAGGGAAGTGGAGGTTGTTAACAGATTTAAGACAAGTTAATTCTGTTGCAGAACCCATGGGATCTTTACAACCAGTTATTCCTAATCCTGCTATGATTCCTAAAACCTGGCATTTTGTCATTATTGATTGAAGGACTGATTTTATAATATACCTTTGCAACCTCCAGATTGTCCAAAATTTGCTTTCACCATCCCTGCATTAAATAACAGTCAAACTACTATGCGATATCAGTGGACTGTATTACCGCAAGGAATGTGAAACAGTGCTACTATGTGTCAAACATTTCTTCACCAGCCTTTACAAAAATGGCGAGAACTCTTTCCAGGTGGATTGTGTTATCATTGTATGGATGACATTCTACTTGCACATCCAGATTCTCGAATTCTACATGATTCATATAAAGTATTGATTATCTTATTGGAAGAATATGGCCTCAAAGTAGCTCCAGAGAAGGTACAAATGAATGAACCTTGGGATGATTTAGGTTATAAATTGCAGCAACAACATATTGTTCTCCAATAGGTACAGGTATGGAGCTAAAGTTTAAAAACTTTAAATGATTTCCAAAAACTATTAGGAGATATTAATTGGCTCCGGCCCTCATTGGGGATTGCTACTTCTCAATTATCTCATTTATTTAAAATTCTTGAGGGACCTGCGGGGCTCCATAGCTCTGGTCAACTGACAACTCAAACTGAAAAGGAATTGTTAATCACTGAAAGGGCTATTGAATCCTCACAACTGGACCACTTTGAAAATTTTGAAAACATACACCCTATTATTATTCCTATACCTCATTTCCCTACAGGGGTATTAATACAAAATATAAATATTTTAGAATGGATTTTTTTGCCTAGTAAAGATACAAGAGGTCAGTTACATACCCTGAAAAGGTTGCTAATTGAATTTTTCGAGGAAGACATAGATTGGGACAACTATGTTGGACTAGATCCAGCTGCAATTATTATTCCATATACTGTAAAAGAGCAAAAACAATTGTGGGAATTATCTGAGGCATGGCAAGTGGCTTGTGCTGATTTTTTTTGGAATCTTTTCTAATTTATTTCCTAAAGAAAAACGTTTATAATTTTTGCTACGTACTCAATGGATTTTGCCACGCAAAAATCTCAGATACCCCTTTAGAGGAGGGAGTATCTGTGTTTATAGATGCTAATAAAGACGGCACTATTGTTTATTAGTCAGAGAAAAAATCTAGAACTATGCCTTTCCCATACACATCTGTGCAAAAGGCTGAATTATTTGCCATAGTAATGGCTCTGAAAGACGTCCCTGACACCTTAACATAGTTTCGGATTCTCAATATGCTGTGGGAGTGGTACAACGAATTGAAACTGCACTTATTCCTGAGAATTCAGACTGTTTACAACAACTTCTTTTAGAGGTACAAAATATTCTTCGCCTACGAGCCACTTCTGTCTTTATTACTCATATTTGCTCTCATACTGATCTCCCTGGACCTTTGTCTAAGGGCAATGCAGCTGCAGGTGCATTGGTAGGATCAGTTCTTTCGCATGCCTCTGACTTTCATGCTAAAGCTCTCTGCACAGGCTTTTCTTTATCGTGGCTACAGTCAAAGAATATTATTCATTCTTGTCCAACCTGTTCCAACCTTGCTGCCGTTTCTTTACCCCCAGGAGTAAATCCTCGAGGGGAAACTGCAAAGAAATTGTGGCAAATGGATGTTACTCATATTCATCAATTTGGCAAACTGCATTATGTGCATCATTCTAGTCATACATGTTCCCATTTCACGTGGGCCACTCCTTTAGCATCAGAAAAGGCGGATGCTATTATTCAGCATCTGTTAGAATGTTTTGCTGTTATGGGGATGCGTTCACATGTTAAAACTGATAAAGGCCCTGCTTATCTTTCTCATAAATTTAAGGAATTTTTTCAATACTTTCAAATTACCCACAGTACAGGAATTCCTTACAACTCACAAGGCCAAGCTCTTATTAAAAGAGCTCATAGAACATTTAAGAATATGTTGTTTAAACAAACGGGGGAAATGCAGGTATCCACACCTAGGACATTAATAGCCAGAGCTCTTTTTACTCTTAATTTTTTTGGACATTCCCATGGGTCAGGGACGACCTCCTCCTGATTAGTTACATTGGCAAATTAAGAAGTTGCCGTCGCCTGAGGAACCGAGATAGTGGCACAGGTAAACACCTATCCTGCTGCCGCACACAGCAATTAAAAACCACAACTTAACAACAGAACAAACATCATTCAGAATCACTGGAAGGCTGGCTGAGTGAAAATTCCACAAATAAAAGTAAAGATAGGACACTGTGACTCAGAGGAACGGGGGAGGGCAGCGTTGAAGATACGCGCTGAGTCAGAGGTTTGGAGCCCTGCTTGTGAGCGAGTCCAGAGAGTGGGCAGCTACAAAGATAAAGATGCCCCACTCCACTGGTTTCCCAGTTATGGTGAGGTCTCGGGAACCCACACTCATACAGGGTGAAACTGGACAAGAGGGAAGCACGCTGAAACTCAGGCTCTGCAAAGGTCTGTGAGCTTTTGGAGAGGGTAAGCTTGTGCAGAGTGCACATAAACTTGGGAAGAGCAGAGGTGTGCGAGTGTGCAGAGAGGACTTGTGACTTGCTCTCCCTTTCAGGAAATCACCAGACTGCATTGGTTTACAACCCTGGGTGAGTCTTTGGGTGTGCAGACTCACTTGGGGAGAGGCTGAATTGTCTGGCAGTGGGTAGAGCTTGGCGGCAGCTTTCTCTCAGAGGTGCTTGCAGCCATTACCACCCAGCACAGAGACCCAGGTGCTGCATAGGGCGCAGCTGACACTGCATGCTCAACCCGGAGACTCCGCCAATCATACCTGAGCAGAGCTGACCCTCACAGCCAATTGGCCTGGAGGTCAAACCCTCCTAGTGCTAACAACAATAATCTAGGCTTAACTTCAATAAGACTGTGCAACCCATAAAGGGCTGCAGCAAGACTGTCCACCTTAGGTAATGGGGGAGGCTGAGCCACTGTCCCTTAGAGGACATCTACCTCACAAAGCTAATCGACCAACTCAGGAAAGCAGCCACCATGCAGAGACATGGAAAGAAATCAGATTTGAAAGAAATGGAGAAAAAAAACAGAGTTGGACATAGAGTTCAAAACCACAGTTATAAGGTTTTTCAAGAGGCTCCTAGAAAAGGCCGATGGACTTAATGAAACCTGCAAGGAAATAAACAAGACCTATGACGATATGAAAAAGGACCAACTAGAAATTAGGCATACACTGACTAAAATAAAAAACATTATACAAAGACTTAAAAGCAATCTAGAGGACCGTAAGAACCAAGTCAAAGATTTGAAATACAAAGAGGTAAAATCCACTCAGCCGGAAAGGCAAGAAGCCAAAAGAATCCAAAAAATTGAAGATAGTGTAAGAGGCCTCTGGGACAACCTCAAGTATACCAACATCCGAATTATAAGGGTGCCAGAAAAAGAGAGAGAACAAGATAATGAAAACCTACTTGAAGAAATAGTGACCGAAAACTTCCCACACCTGATGAAAGAAATTGACTTAAAAGTCCAAGAAGCACACCGAAGCCCAAACTATAAGAATCCAAAGAGGAATACACCTAGACACATCATAATTAAAATGCCAAGAGCAAAAGACAAAGAGAGAATATTAAAAGCAGCAAGAGAAAAACAGTTAGTTACCTATAATGGGGCGGCCATACAATTGTCACCGGATTTCTCAACAGAAACTATGAAAGCCAGATGGAGTGGCAAGAAATATTCAAAGTGATGAATATTTGTAGCAAGAATCTACAATCAAGATTACTCTACCCAGCAAAGCTATCATTCAGAATTGAAGGTCAGATAAAGTGCTTCGCAGATAAGAAAAAGCTAAAGGAGTTCATAAACCAATATGATATGAAATACTGAAAGATATTCTTTAAGAAGAGGAAGAAGAAAAAGGTAAAAATAAAAATTATGAACAACAAATACACATCTATCAACAAATGAATCTAAAAATCAAGTGAATGAAAAAGCTGATGAACAGGATAAACTGGTGAATATAACAGAATCATGGGCATAGAGAGGGAATGGACTGACAATTCTTGGGGGAAAATTGGGTGTGGGAGGTGCAGCAAGAGACTGGACAAAAATCATGCACCTATGGGAGAGGACAGTGGTGGGGAGGTGAGAGTGGAGGGTGGGATGGGTACCAGGTGGAGGGGAGCTTTAGGGGGAAAAAGGAGGAACAATAATTAATAAACTGAACAATAAAGATTAAATTAAGAAAAAAAAAGGAGTTGCCGGCATGCAAACAATCTGTTTGGTATTGTGAAGACTTAACCGTTCAATGGCTTGCTGCAGTAGTTTTATGGTGGGGAAGTAGTTTTGCTTACATCTCAACAGGCACCAGAAAGTGGTGGGCACCTACAAGGAACCTGAAACTTCAGAACCATGCCAAAGAGACGCAGTGAGACATCATGCCTGACTCTACAATCTGCAGGCCTAATGTTGAGAGAAGATTATCATCTGACAAAAAGACCGCGCCGACAACCACTGCCCAACACGACAGAGACGGAGTTGCCGACATGGGGGCAAGTGAAGAAGCTATGTCAAAGAGGACAACAGGTAGTGGAAGAGAATGGACAGCCTCTTACTGCTGCCAACTTATTTCTTGCTTTGTTTGCACTATTAGGGGCACCCGCGCAGGCACAAACAAATTACACTTATTGGGCTTACATTCCCAATCCAACACTGATGGCTCCTGTTACATGGAAGGACCCAGAAGTGCCTGTGTACACCAATGAAACATTCTGGCTGCCAGTCCACATAGCTCTCTGGGACCTATGTGACCCACAGAAGAAGGAATGGTAGCCAACATTACTATAGGAACTTTTGAACCTCCTATATGTTTTCATGCATGAAATCATTGTTTAAAGTTAGAGTATGAACCTTGGCTTAGTATCCAGAAAAATTCTATGAATCCCAAAGCTATTGGGGGATTATATATTTTAACAGTAGAAGTCAAAGGGAATGGTGGTTATAAATTCTTCTCAGCACTTTGCTTTCAAATGAGACTATCTGCTAGCATGGAGTTGGGTTTGCTCCACCAGCTCCATTTTCACTAGGATATCCTCCACCAAAACACCTATGGAAACTATCTGCAGCCTTAGCGTCAATGTCAGCATGGAAAGGACATGGGATAAGTTCTTCTATGGGATTCAATGTTACTTTCCTGAAAAATATTACTAAGTTTGTTTTATCCTGTGTTTCTCTTCCTTATATGCTTATGAAGGGCATTGTTACATGGAATATTGCTACTTCAAAAATTATTTGTACTGGTTGTTCCTTATTTACCTGTTTAAATAGTAGTATTTCTTTCAGTAGTAGTATAGAAAGTATTTACTTGCTAAGGGCTCAGAGAAGGATTTGGTTACCTGCCCACATAACCCGAGTTTGGCAAGATTCACCAGCTATGTTTCATATTTCTCAAATCTTAAAAAAGGCGGTTATGAGGGTAAAATGCTTTATAGGAACTTTAATTGTTATCATTCTAGGACTTATTGCTGTGGCAGCTACAGCTGCTGTTGCAGGTGTTGCCTTACATGATTCTGTACAAACTGCAGACTTTGTACAAAACTGGCATAAAGAAAGTCAGCAGTTATGGGAAGCTCAAAAATCTATTGACACAGACTTTCAAAAATCAATCAGCCACTTTAGAACAATCAGTAATTTTATTGGGAGATCATGTGGTTAATTTAGATTTACAGCAACATCTGAAATGTGATTTTAATTATTCTAGTTTATGTATCACTCCAGTTCGTTACAATAGCAGTCAATACTCTTGGGATAAGATTAAACAGCCTTTAATTAGACACACTACTATAACAGCTGAGATATTGAATCTCCAAAGTCATATTCAGGACACCTTTAGTAAGAAGTTACAGAAACAAGGAGGTAGTGAGATTTTATAAGGAATTGCTGATGGTTTACAAAATCTTAATCCTCCCGCTTGGATTCATTCTCTTATTGGATCTTCTACTGTGACACTTATTATACTATGTTTATTGTTGATTGCTCTTTATTTATTATGTAAGCGTATCAATCATCACAAGGAATATAACAGACAGCAAGCTGCTGTATTTTCTGTACATTAATCACAATCTAAACAAAAAGGGGGAAATGTAGATATAGTTTTTGAGTAAGAACAAATCTGGGCACATTTCCTTGAACCCCTGCATGCAGGGCTGTTCCTGAGAACATGGTCCCGGACATTCTGACTCAATCCTTTTAGCTTTGTAAATTATCGCTCTTGAAATTTCATGGAATGTGATATTCTCATAGATTGAAGGTTCTACATGACCAGAGTCAGGGCAAGCAGGAAGGAGGAAGTTTTAGATGAAAAAGATTTGTCCTTGTGATTTGATCAGCCTGCTTTACTCCAGGTGGCGATTGTGATTAGATAAACAGAACAAAAGACATGATGTTGCACAGTTCGGTGCCAGTTGCTTATTGCAGCTGGTCCTCTGTTACCTCTTTATGCATCTTTCCTGACTCTGGTTGTGTCATTCCCTATCTTTGACATTGATCACCAAAAGAGGCTGGTGGGATCTGGATAGGAGGATTGGGGTTACAGACACCAGGTGCATGAACTTGCTGAAGTAAGGTGCCCGGCCCCAAGTTTTCTGTGAGAGAGCAGTTGTCTTGGTTTATGAGAGGTGTTGAAAGAACAAAGCAGAACTAGCTATCCTCCATCTTCGGATCTTGTCAGCCTGACCTCCCTCCTCCCCTGCTGGGAGTGGCCACTGGAGAGCCAGGAATGTCCTAACTCCCCCAACCACTGCCTGAGGGGGCCAGTGAAGCTCCAGAGATGCAGATTAGGTCCCAATAAGGTCACAACACAAGGTGCTCCCTATGCGTCGCTACTGTCTCAGGAGGCGGTAGGGGATGGCTCTGACCGCAGAATATGAAACCCTAACAAAGTGACCAATCTCTGTAACCCATGTCACTCTCCTAGACCCACCCAAATGACCAGCCCTTATAACCTCTGTCTCCCCAAGCTCTCTCTCTGTGTCGTCCCACTGCTGTGTCGGTAAGGAGGCTGAGGGAGCCAAGCCATGGCTTGAATGAAGACTCTTTGCTTTTGCATCTGACGGCTTCCTGGTGGTCTCTGGGGATCTTGAAAACTGGGCATAATATTTGGGGGCTCGTCCGGGATCCCCCAAACCCAAGAGGGACCCCGATCCGGTGAGTCTGACTGACCGTGGTAGGTGTCTGTGTTGTGCGTCCTGTCATCCTGTCCTTTGAGAGCTCATTTCTGAAATTCTGTGGTGCCCGAAATGCTCCAGGTGGACGTGCTGGAGGACCATGTTCGGGAAGAATCGGAAGACTTTCCGGTTTTCCAGGCGGGATGTGGAATCCCCTCGGGAGGGTAGTGGGTTCCCCTTGAGAATCTGAGACGAGGTGGGTGGCTCCCGCTGATTGGGGTGAGGCTGTCGTCTGGATAGAGGTGGAATCCCCTTACAAATCTGAGCTAGCTTTACTTTTTATTTGGTGTTATCATAATTGGGCCCCGTGTGTATCATTTGTTAGGTTTTAATTTGTCAAAGGTTTGTCAATCTGTTGTCGGTTTGTTGAAATCCTCTTAGAGAACATTAAGTAGTTCTTCCCGTAATCTTTGGCCTTTGACTGTGCAACTGGCTTACTGACCTTTGTTTCAAGGTTCCTTACAGGATTTCACCTCTTTTAAAATAACCGTGTATATGTAATCTGTCCCTCCCTGACTAAGTACTCTCCTTATCCCGGGTCAGCGGACTCTGGGAGCAGTTTTAACTTTTTTTTTTTTTTTTTTACCTTTCACAAACTGGTCCTGCCCATGGCAGCAGCAGCAGCATTTGCAGGCCCTTCCCGACCCCCAGGGTGTTGACTGTGCCACCCCTCCTCCTCCTCCCTCACTGTGGGAGGCGGAGCAGGCTCCTCCTAGCTCCAGAGAAACTCCCTTGGTTGTAGGATAGGGCATTTATCTGTTTGTTGCGCCTAATGTTTCCTTTGTCCAACATGAATGCCATTTCTGTTTTGCTGAAACATGGGTCCAGAGTCCTGTCTGGGATGTGGGAAAGGGAGGGCCCCCAACCCCCATGTTCCTGTTATCTGCTCAGACCCCAAGACTGTAAGCGTACTTGTTCACTGAAAGGTTACAAATACAGCTATTTGTTTAATATTTTGTTTATCTGCCTAGGTATAATTATTTCTTTATATAAATGTAAAAGTCTATAAGAAAAAAAAAGACAAAGAGAAAGGAAACATTTGACTTATTTAAGGCTGAATGCTCTGACGGATAGCAAACCGCCCCAAGTGGCCACTGGGATTCCTTTTTCCCAGAGGTGCTTGCTCTTTGTTGGAGAGAAAACCAGCCCACCAAAATTTCTGTCTATATTTGTTAATTTGATAAAGTTATACCAACTATAGTCCAAAGAGATTTTAAGCAGGGATCAAATTCTAAAGTTAACCATTTACAAAATGGAAGCCGGAACTGGCAAGCCTGCCCAGGAAACTGAATGAATTGTAAAACCTTTAGAAAGAAAGGAAAATGTTTTAAAGGTCACTTGTTCCTTTTTTGTATGTGGCAACTCTTATTGGTTTTAAAATCAGTACTTTTTAATGGGAACACACTGAAGCAGAGGGGCTTTTCAGAGAGGGCAGGGAGTCTGATTACAGTGTAAGGGTCACGGGCTCCTCCCCCCGCGCCACCTTTGTTGGCAGGAGGCAAGCACTTTTTCCAGTGGGAACAGAGGGGGAAGAACAGCAGGCTCCTCCGTGGGCGGGACCCGAGCCAAGCCCTGCTCCCTGCCTCCACCCACCCAGTGCCCATCCCCCTCCAGGAGTTGTTTTGAGTACCTGGATGTGGTGGCTGTGAGGAGAGAAATTTCCTTGTAACCCCTAAGCCCCAGTAAGACCCAAGAACCCAGGACGACTTCTTGGACACTTTTCACCTTTTTGTTAGGGGGCTTACAGGCAGCAGCTATAAATCCCCATTCCCCTCTTCAGGCTTATCAGAAACTGATCTTCATCTCCAGAAAGAATGTAGCAGTTTGAAGCAGTGGGAGGTTCCATCCTCCCTCTGCCTTTACAATACTGAAACCTGTTTAGAAATACTTAACAGAAGGTTTAAGGCATGGTTATGCATTTTTGAAGAACATAAAAAGAAGGTTTTAAGGCTAATTTAAAAATGTGAAGGTTTGTGCATGTGGGAACAGAGGAACAATGTCAGAACTGTTTGTCTCAATTGGCCATTTAAATTTAATATGGTTAACGACTACAATACATTTCCTAAAGCAAGTTTTGTGGACCTGTACCACGGGGATCTTTAGGATTAATCTTAGGGGAGAGTAGAGACACTCTGAAAGGATTAACTGTTCTGCCTGGAGTCATTGATTCAGATTGTGAAGGAGAAATTAAAGCTAAACTAGAATGTCATCTCGTTATGTAAATTACTCCAGGACAATGGTTTGCTCAGATACTACTTATATCTTGTGTTCAGCAAGGTAAGGCTATAATGAGGAAAAGAGGAATGCAAGCATTTGGAAGCTCAGACATCTATTGGATACACGAAATTAGCAAAACCCATGCTATGATTGATTTAAAAATAGAGGGAAAATAATTTAGGGGGTCTGGTGGACACTAGAGCGGATGTTAGTGTTACAGCAAAGAATTCTGGCCTCCAAGTTAGTCCACAGCAGACGCTATGGGCTCAGGTAGGGGAGTGGGAGTTCCTAATAACACACAATGGTAATGGCACCTTGTTAAGGGGGTGATGAGGAAGGACTGACAGGATGGTTTCAGCCTTCCATCATCTCTGGAATTTCAGTCAACTTGATGGGGCCGGGGATGTCTTAGAGGGTTTACAGGGGTGTCTTATTACCAGCAAAGGACAGCAGGTAATGAGCCAGATGGGATATCAGACTTGTCAAGGCTCGGGAAACAATGCTCAGGGAATTAAGGAGCCCATCCCAGCCAAAGGAAACCCAGGAAGAAGAGGATTAGGATAGCAACCGTTTTAGGAGAGGTTACTGCTCAGTCTCCTCACCCTCATGCGGATGCTATCCAAGGGAAAGATGATGGAGCTGTATGGGTGGATTAGTGGCCATTAACCAAGGCCACTAGTAGATTCATGAATTCATACAAGAACAAATAAAAGCCGGTCACACAGAGCCCTCCAATAGTCCTTGGAATACGCCTATATTTACAATCCCTAAAAAGGCAACAGGAAAATGGCGACTGTCACATGATCTTAGAGCCCTTAATGCTACTGCACACCATGGGAGCTTTACCACCTGGACTCCCAGCGCCTTCACAAATCCCTTTAGATTGGCCCATGTAGCAGTAGATCTTAGAGATGGTTTTTTTCACCATACCCTTGGCACCTCAGGATCAACAGAGATTTGAATTTTGAGTGCCATGTATTAATATAAAACCCATGAAAATATTTCAGTAGAAGGCTTTACCTCAAGGAATGGCCAATAGCCCTACTTTGTGTTGGAAATATGTGGCTCAAGCCGTTCAACCTTAAAGGCACAAACACTCCCATCGTTCCCTTATTCATCACATGGATGACATGCTCTTGGCAAGCCCATGGGAAGAGGCCCAATTAGAAGAGTAGCTTCCTAAATGGGACTTAAGAATTACTCCAGAAAAGGTACAGAAAGAAACGCCTTTCCAATATCTGGGACCCATAATTGCAATCCAATGCATTAGGCCTCAAAAGGTAGAGATAAGATTGTCTTAAAACTTGAAATGACTTTCAGAAATTATTAGGGACATTAACTGGCTGAGACCTTATCTGAACATCTGGTAGAGAAATGATAACTTTATTTAATTCACGTAGAAGTGACTCTAATCTTTCCTCTCCCCGAGCGTTAACAGGTGAAGCTAGGAATGAGTTGCTAAGAATTGAGCAGGCAGTTTCCTCAGCCCAAGTAGCATGAATAGGGCCCAAATTACCTTTATTAGGACAAATGAACCCTATTGCAAACAGTCCCCAGGGCACGGTAAAGAAGACTGGTACAGAAGGCTGAATGAATTTATGAGGAAACCAGAACCCCAAGAATGCCTGAGAACGTCTTTCTTGCCAGAATAGCCGTAATCAGCTGTATGGTGATATGATGTAGTATTACCTGGGGCAAATAGGGAGGCATTTTGGACTTATATTCCTGTCCTGACCCTTCATGGGTAAGAACCTTTATGTGGGTTGATCACCTTATACCAAACACCTTGGTTCATCCAGGAGCAACAGGGGTGGGGCAAGAAAGTATAATTACATAGGTGTCGCCACCCAGCTTCCCTTTTGTATTGACACAAATTCAAACCACTACTCCTTTTTGTGCAAAATTAAAATGGCTTCTGGCTTGCATAGACATCAAAGAAGGGTAGACAAAACTTAAAACACATCTACTATCACTACTTGCTCATAAGAAAAGTGCAGAAACATATAATTAGACCTTGTCTATACAAAAAAAGAAATTGACAGCCAGTTTGGAAATTAAATTGCCATAGCTTAGGGGAAAGACAATCATTTCTAACATACTTATAAAGTAATTCTTTAAATGTTTGGCAGCAAAACATTATACCCTTGAGGAAATTGAGCATTAGCAGGCTGAGACTGGTATATTAAAGGGAAAGCTTGTAAGTCATCTCCCTCACAAAATTTTCCTCGGGTAATATCATCCCCAAACTGTTGCGGAATTTTAGCTTTTTTTGCCCTCAAAACTAACTAATGGAGGAGGCTTTACATAAGAACTTTTTTTAACAGGAGCTAAGAAAACTCCCCCTGGCAAAGGAGGTGCAGTTGGAGGAGGCAGTAAGAAAAAGAGGCATTAGTCTGAAAGGGCAGAGTGAGACTGCAAAGAACAACTTAGATAGCTTCCATTTTGGACAGTGTGACTTGGCAGCCACCATGTTGGCCACGTGATGTGTAGACTTGCCTGGGGGCTGCCATCTTGAAATCACAAAGACCAGCCCCTCCCTGTGAATTAGCCAATCTCCAGGGACTGTGCCCTTGAGCTCCAGTCAGAAGCGAGGGACAGGACAGGTCCCCTGGATTGGGGATTGTGTGTCTCACTAGGCCCAGCCATCACCCAAACAATTGGAATGGGCCAGCTCAGTGGTTCCTGTCTGGCTCCAACTCCCTATAAAATCACCATGTGCTTGAATATTTTTCCTCTTTTTCTTCCTGCCGCTGAGGCAGTGGGGGCAGAGGGCCAGGCCCGGGCTTGTAATAAAGGCTCTATGCTATTGCATCAGAATCGGCTCCTTGGTGGTCTTTGGGGATCATGAAATCTGGGCATAACAAGTCTTAGACTGAGCAGTTTCTCGTTTTTTCTTAAGTTTAAGAGTTGTAGCCAATTCAGTCAATTGCAGGGCCTTACTTTCGGTTTTGGCCTCTCAGGTAAAGGCCATCTTGGCAGCAGCTCTCCGTGTTGGTGCGCTCGCCTAAAGCCTTCCCCACTAATTTCCACTGTTTAAGATTTAAAGCATTTGCCCCCTTAGGAATAAACCAATAATAATGTTTTTTGACAACGGAAAACAGTTCCTGAAATTCCTGAGTAGAAACCATTACCCCAGTCGAGGAAAGCAAAGACTGCAACATATGCATATATTCCCTTTCCAGGGATGGGGAGTTTCCCATGACTCCGTTATGAATCTGAAAGTTGTGTGTACCACTGCGCAGTCTAAACCCTTTCTGTCTTAACTGACTGTTGTCCTCCTGTGTTCGCCCCACGTGTTGGGCACCAGATGTTGGTGATCGATGTCAATGACAGAAAAAGACACAGCCAGAGTCAGGAAAGATGCATAAAGAGGTACAGTAATGGGGGACCAGCTGCAATCAGCAAGTGGTCCCGAACTCAGCGACCTCATGTCTTTTATTCTGTTTATCTAATCACAATGGCCACCTGGAGTAAAGCAGGCCCATCCAATGACGAGGACAAATCCCTTCCATCCAAAACTTCCTCGTTCATCCTTCTCCTGACTGTAGTCATGCAGGTCCGACAATCTATGAGGAGATAAACAATTCTTCACTTACTATGAAATGTCAAGAGGGATAATTTTCAAAGTCAAAGGGCTGAGTCAGAACTCCGTGGACCATGCTCCCAGGAACAGCCCTGCATGCAGGGGTTCAAGGAAGTATGCCCAGAATAGTTCTTACTCAAAACCTGTATCTACAGTTATCACTTCCCAGACCAGAATCTCTCCTCTGTGTTGGGAACAGTTAAAAAGAAAGGATCTGGAAAGGGAGTGGCCTGACAATTCTTGGAAGAAAGGGGTATGGGGGTGCGGGAAAAGACTGGACAAAAAGCGTACACCTATGGATGAGGACATTGGGGTGAGGTAAGGACAGAGGATGGGATAGGGACCAGGTGCAGGAAATCTATGGGTGGGGAAAAAGAGCAACATTGTAATAATCTGAACAATAAAGATTTATTAAATTACAAAAAAAAAAAAGAATGGGGAAACTGGGTTAAAGCTATACAGCAGCTCATTCTATTTGCAACTTTTTTGTAAATCTAAAACCACTCCAAAATAAAACACCTATTAAAAAAAAAAAAACTACAAGGAAAGGATCTGAAGCAAGGGCTGGTTTCAGGCTCTACAAACACATAATACGGCACTTGGGGCCAGGTGGGTTGTTACCTCAGAAGGACCTTGGCATGATTCTGATTGGCCAGTCATGATCCGAGTGACTCTGATTGAGAGCCGTATTCCCCTGTTTTTAAAACAGAATAAATGGTAAATGGTCATAGGTTTGCCATGTTGTCTTTGAATGAACCTTGAATCTTTTGGAATTTACTGACTTAAAGCTTGGAGAAGAGGAGCTTCCCAAGTGAACAGCCTCTGTTATGTGTCCAGGAGAGAGGACTCCCTGGCCAGGTCCCTGGTCGGCAAGGAGCTGCCAGGAGCACCTTCTCTTCCTCTCTGGGGATGCGGACCGTCCTCTGGATCCTGCTGTGTCCCCCAGGGCAATTGGCTAATGGCCTGGAGACCTTGTCCACATGTGCTCTCCACACATGGTCCAGGTGAAGAAGCAGGCTCCATCCCTGCCCAGATGTGGCTCTTGAGGCTGAGCCCTGGCTGGTAACCAGCTCAGGAGCCTTGTGACTTGGGGACCTGGGAAACTGTTGCTCCCAGTCAACCTTTCCACCCACCAAACCCAACCTGACACAGGCTCTGAATTCGGGGCCCCGGAGTCAGGAGAACTGGGATTGATGTCTGGGGAGGGGCTGCCCCATTTTCTGAGCTCTGTGAGGAACCTGGGGGCCCATCAGCCCAGGCTCTCACCAGCCCTGCAGGGTCTTTCTCAGGGTCATGGTCATGGGAGGGGCCCAGGGGCCTGGATGAGACCGGTCTCCCTCTGCTGGGTCACTCCCCCTCAGACTGGCCCTTCTCTCTGTGGACAATGTCTGCAGGGATGGCATCCGGGAAGGGAACTCTGATCTTGGGAAGTTTGTGTCCACTGTGTGTGTCCTGAACTAAATGTCCAAAATGTGATGCAGAGGGGGCTGGAGGAGAGTCCAGGGCTGTCAGTCCTGTGTGGGAAGTAGAGTCCACCCACCCGGCACCCAGAGTCAGAGAGCCATCACTCACGGTGTACACGGAGCAGGACAGTTTCGATTACGCTCCAATAACTTTTCTTAATGATTTGTAGGGTGTAGAATCCTGTGTCATCCCGGGTGACCTTTTGGATCACCAGAGATCCATTGGGGTATATTGCCTCTCGATGGCTGTATGCAGGCCCGTGTATAACTTCTTGAGTCACTATTGAATAAAATATAATTTGAAGGTCATTGTTCACAATATCCCCTTTGTACCAGATACAGCTTCCAAGATTCCCAGGCAGATTGTGGACAAGGAAAAGCACATCCGTCCCTTCAGGAGCGTTGCGTGGCACTGCTTCAACAGTGACCTGGGCAGTGGAGGGCAGGCTCCAGAAGGTGAGGACTGAGACTAGGAGGGGAGAGAGAAGTTGGTCAGTATGTGGAGCTCTGTATTGAGATGGAGAGGTGAGTCCTGGGTCCTGAGCAGATCTCTTCATCTCTCAGCCTTGCTCAGAGTATGTGTGTGTCTCCTGTGGTCAAGGTCAGAAGCATGGCCACCATGACTTCAGCACCTCGAATCCTGTTATTTTGTTCCTGTTTTGAGGAATTTCCCAGTTGTCTGCCCATCTGCCCAGCTCTCCTCACTGTCCTCAGAACTCTGCTCACACTCAGGGGCATCCCTGGGAGTAGCCTTCACCGACCCTTGAAACACGGTGTTTTCACGTTCTGACCTGTCCCTGCTCTGTTTCCTCACGGCACCTGTAGGTATCTGGCATCACATGTAGATGTTTGGGTGTCAGTCTCCTCCCCATGGAACATGAGCTCCATCGGGGAAGGGGTTTGTCTGATTTTGTTGCAACCCCAGTGCCTGCAACAGGCCACAAATACCTGCCGGTGAATGAATAATGTTCCCAGGGTCCTGCAGCCGCTAGGGTGTATGTGCCCAGGTCTGAGGTTGGTGGTAAAGACAATGTTTAGTGCCTCTAGTTAGGTTTTCCTTGTGTCACCCTGACACAAACTGTCATTATCATCAGTTTTCAGGAATTATTTCTCAGTGATGAATAACTTGTAAAACTGACCATAATCGAGGGTTTCCTGCCCCTCACTACTTCCAGATCATGGCATTGACCTGCTGCTGAGCCCCCTGCCCCTTCCTACTCTGGATCCCCTGTCCTCTCCCTCAGGTCCAAACAGAAACCCTCTGTCCCCTCTCAGAGCGCTGTGCTTCCCAGAAGACCTCAGCCAGTCCCTGTCTCCCCTTTTCCTGTCTCCCCACCTCACCCCCCAGAATTGTCCTCTCCTTACCGGTCAACAGGAGCCCCTGCCAGGGGATGCACCCTCTGTGAGCAGGGTGTGAAGAGGATCCCATGGTCCCTCCCTCCGTGAGAAAGTTTTCACTTCAGAGAAGCTCACAGGCACTGCTGTCCTGAAGCGGTTGATCTAAGGTCCTTTTCTAGTTGTGCAGAATCTCCCTGTGGTTTCTGAGTGCTTTTTCCCCTGTCATGTGGGCCAGGGGCGTGGTCTATGCCCAGAACTCTTCCTTTCCCTCCCCCAATTCCTTTCTGCCTGGCTCCCATTCATCTTCCACCTGTATTACAGAGGCTAGGAACTATTGAAGCCTCTTCCATTTCCCACAGCGACTCTCCTCCACACACCCCCTCTCCCCACAAACCTCCCCTGTGGCCTCCCACACACCCTCTCCCGCGTGCATGACCTGTTTGGACAAGCACAAGGTTGGGACATCAGTGTCCTGGCATTCTCAGAGCTCCACGTGGGGTGCACAGTAGTGCCCTTGGGGTCTCTGGTAACCCTTCTGGCTTATGTTTCAGAGCAGAAGCCTGGGGAGACATCAAGAGCTCTTGTCACAGGGATGTCCTTGTGGGACTTGGTAAAGACGGTGATGCCTACAGGCCTCTGTAGAAATGATGCTTCTGCCCAGCTAATGTGCATTCCAGCCAGGCTGAGACCCATGATGTGGGAGTGGGGTGGGCCTTCCCCCCGTCCTGTGGTCAGGTAGGGTCTGATCCGGTTAGAAATGCAGATTCTGATTGTCAGGTGTGGTGGATCAGAGACTCTTCCTCTGGCAAACTCTCAGGGATGGGGTTAGGGGGAAGGGTTGATCTTACTTTACTGTGAAACACACTTTCTTTCTTTTTCCATGATTTACCAAATATTTATTGAATTTATACTGTTCATCCAAACCCTTTTTAGAAGGTGGCCATAGAGCAATTGAAACATAAAAGCATTCATCTCGGGGGAAACTGCTGATCCTACTATTCTGACCGCTATTCACACTCACTTGCTTAAAACAAAAGGGTAGTCTTCAGCTATCTGCTTTGGAGAGATAGGACTACATTCCCACATCTAGCTAGATACATGCTTAGAGACAAGGAGCAGTTAACAGAGTTAATCATAGTCCGCTGTAACTTTTCTATCCCAGATATGATCCTAAGAAATGTTCTCAGAATTTAGAACAATGGAAGCTTATAGCTAAGACCCTGTAAAAGGACTGTCTGCACCCAGGATGGGGCGGTTGTGAGTGATTGGTCTCCATGCTTGTTTATGCCCTCGGGCCGTTCTGGCCAGTTGAATAAATCCGTGCTTGCTTATTACCAACTTATCCAACTCCGTGGTCGTTTGCAACTGGTCGTGGAAGACACCCCACAACACAGTGAACAAAACACAGAAATGAAAATCTAAGGCTTATTATTGTTGTTTTTGTTAATCCTCACCTAAGTTTATTTATTTATTTGTTTTTTTATTTTGAGAGAATGGAAGGCATTCAGTAGATGGTCTTTTTGTTGTTGTTGTTGATGGTTTCCTTTGCTGTGCAAATACATTTTAGTTTGATGTACTCCCATATCTTTATTTTTCTTCTTTTGTTTCCCTTGCCTGAGTCAATGCATCAGAAAAAAAATATGTCCAATTTTTACTACCTATGTTTTCTTCTAGGATTTTTGTTTTTGAGTCTAACAATTAAGTACTTAATCCATTTTAAGTTTATTCTTGTGTATTGTGTAAAAAGATGGTCTATTTTCTTTTCTTTTCTTTTTTGCTTGTATCTATCCAATTGACAAGCATCATTTATTGTTTATACATGTTTACAACATTGTATGTTCTTGCCTTCTTTGTAGAATATTAATTGACTGTAAAGTCATGGGTTTATTTTTGGGCTGCCAACTAAGTTACACTAGTTAGAAAAATGTTTCTCAAACTCTCAGTGCTTTTGAGAATTACGTGAGGACTTTTTGGTATGGGGATTCCTGGACTCCATGTTCCCCTGGCCAAGCCTGAGGTAAATGGGGCAGTGGTGGAGATGTGCTCCCCTCTGGGGTGAAAGCTGCAAGGCCTAGGCTCATGGTCAGCAAACTCATTAGTCAACAGAGCCAAATATCAACAGTACAACGATTGAAATTTCTTTTGAGAGCCAATTTTCTTTAATGTTTATTGTTCAGTTTATTAATTACATTGTTCCCCCTTTTTTATCCCCCTAAAGCTCCCCTCCACCCTGTACCCATCCCACCCTCCACCCCCACCTCCCCGTCCCCACTGTCCTCTCCAATTGTTGGAAGATTTTTGTCCAGTCTCTTGCTGTACTTCCCACACCCATTTTCTCCCCAAAAATTGTAAGTCCATTCCCTATGTCCATGATTCTGTTATATTTACCAGTTTATCCTGTTCATCAGATTATTAATTCACTTGATTTTTGTATTCATTTGTTGATAGATGTGCATTTGTTGTTCATAATTTTTATTTTTACCTTTTTCTTCTTCCTCTTCTTAAAGAATATCTTTCAGCATTTCGTATAACATTGGTTTGGTGGTGATGAACTCCTTTAGCTTTTTCTTATCTGTGAAGCACTTTATCTGATCTTCAATTCTGAATGATAGCTTTGCTGGATAGAGTAATCTTGGTTGTAGCTTCTTGCTATTCATCACTTTGAATATTTGTTGCCACTCCCGTCTGGCCTGCATCGTTTCTGTTGAGAAATCCGCTGACAATCATATGGGTGCTCCCTTATAGCTAACCATCTGTTTTTCTCTTGCTGCTTTTAATATTCTCTCTTTATCTTTTGCTTTTGACATTTTAATTATGATGTGCCTTGGTGTGGTCCTTTTAGGGTTCCTATATATTGGGGTTCGGTGCGCTTCTTGGACTCCTAAGTCAATTTCTTTCACCAGGTGTGGGAAGTTTTCGGTCACTATTTCTTCAAATAGGTTTTCATTGTCTTGCTCTCTCTCTTTTTCTGGCACCCCTATAATTCGGATGTTGGTATGCTTGAGGTTGTCCCAGAGGCCCCTTACACTATCTTCAATTTTTTGGATTCTTTTGGTTTCTGGCTTTTTCAGCTGAGTGGATTTTACCTCTTTGTATTTCAAATCTTTAACTTGGTTCTTGGGGTGCTCTAGAGTACTTTTAAGTCTTTGTATAATATTTTTTATTTCAGTCAATGTATGCTTAATTTCTGGTTGGTCCTTTTTCATATCCTCGAGAGTCTCCTTCATATCCTTGAGTGTCTCGTTCATTTCCACGTTGGTCTTGTTCATTTCCTTGCAGGTCTCATTCATTTCCTTGTAGGTCTTGCTTATTTCCTTATAGGTCTCGACCTTTTCTAGGAGCCTCTTGAAAAGCCCTATAACTGTGGTTTTGAACTCTATGTCTAGTCGTCTTTTTTCCTCCATTTCTTTCACATCTGATTTCTTTCCATGTCTCTGATGGTGGCTGCTTTATGTGGTAGATGTCCTCTAAGGGTCAGTGGCACAGCCTCCCCAGTTACCTGTGGTGGGTGCTCTTACTGCAATCCTTTATGGGTTGTACAGTATTTTTGAATTTAAGCCCAGCTTGTTGTTGGTAGCCCTGAGAGGGTTTGACCTCCAGGCCAATTGGCTGTGAAGGGAGACTGTGTTCAGGTTGGATGGGCGGAGTCTCTGAGCTAAGCAGGCAGCCTCAGCGTCAGCTATGTCCAATGCGGCCCTTGCGCGCGCAGGTCTGTTGGGTGGTGATTATTGCAGGCACCTCCAAGAGAAAGCCGCTAGTCTCTACCCTTTGCCGGACAACTCTGCCTCTCCCCAAATGAGTCTGCACACCCAAAGTCTCGCCCAGGGTTGTAAAACAAAGCAGTCCGGTGGTTTCCGGGACCAGGGAGCAAGTTGCACGTCTGTGCTGTCGCACACTTTACGCGGCTAAGTGCTTTTCCAAGCAACCCGGTTTCTCCTCAGACTAGGAGACCTCCGCCGCGCCCGGCTTCCAGGGTGCGTCTCCCGGACCTCGGACCTCGCCTGGCCCTGGGGAATCCGTGCAGTGGGACATCTCCACCCTCCCCATTGGAGAAATCCAGCCGGGGTTGTTGCTGCCAGCCTTACAGCCTGCACGCGCGGCCACGGCTCCTAACCTCTGTTTCCACGCGTATCTTCAAGGCTGCGCTCTGCCGCTCTTCTGAGTCTCAGTGTCCCACCTTTACTTTTATTTGTGGAGTTTTCACTCAGCCAGCTGTCCGGTGATTCTGGGTAATGTTTATTTTGCTGTTTTGTTGTAGTTTTTGAATTGTTACCCAGGGCAAAACAATAGGTTTTTACCTATGCTGCCATCTTGGTTGCTCCCCGAGAGCCAGATTTTTAAAACTTAACCTATATAGGTAGGTACATTGTTATTAACTTATTTAGGGTACTCCTAAGCTGGCCTTTGCTAAAAACTCAAAGGGCCAAAGAGCCGCATGTGGCTTGTGAGCCGCAATTTGCCGACCATTGGCTAGGCAAAGGGGTGGGTGTCATTCTAACTTTGGGAACAATGATTCCATCTGCAACATGAACCTTTGTCAGATGCAGAAGACCTCACCATGCATCCTTGAATTTAAAATTAATATTTGTTTAATGACTCTCAAATTCCCTCACCTTGATGCTTTGCGTGTGTTCAGAGACCCATCACACACACAAGCACAACCCTCAGGGAACCTTCACGGTCATGGACAGCACCAGGCAGCCAACAGTAGCAGAGCAAAGAGAGCCAATGGCACTCAAGATGACCCTGGGCAGTCAGCTCAAGTGTGCTCTGTGGGCTGAGATGGGGCTGAGATGGGCAGCACCTGCAGGAAGTGGAGAGGGTATCAGGGCACTGGGCACTGCTGACCAGGAAGGAGCACTACTCCCAACACAGAACACGCCTATCTGAAGCCTTATGAGTACAGAGGGGCCCGGGCCTGGCTGCGCCTGCCTCATCCCAACACCAACCCTGAACCAGGATGCTGAATTTGCAGTCTGCCTCCCAAGTGGGTGAGATTGAAGGTGATGGTGAAAAAAAACTTAAAAGCTTGTCCTCAACATATAAGAAAATGTCCATGCATTCTCTACCAAATTCCCAAGACATTCGCCCCTGACACCTAAATTAGCAGGAAGTTCCATCATTCCCTGGCTTCCTGCCCCAAAGGTCCACTTGCAAACACAAAAAGTGATTGCAATTGTCCCTGCATCTCCCTTTTGTTCAGCTGCTGCCACCTGCTGGCAGGTGATGGTAATCAGGAAGTGGCTGCTGAGAGACTGGTCTCAGCTGACCAGGAAGGCAGGACTGGGCCTCCACACTGGTAGGGTAAGGGGCAGCAATGACCATTCCGCAGCCCTGGGGGACTGGGAAGTTGGGCAGACAGGGCTGCCTGAGTGTGAGGGGGACAAAGAGTTGATGCAGGACTGAGTGGGAAAGGGCTGAGGCCTCAGCTGGAAGCACTGAAGGGGAGGGAGTGGAATGTTTCAGAGAAAAGGCTGGATTCTGCGAAGGATATGCTCTAGGGCACTGACTCAGCTGCCACCGCTAAGCAGGCTGTGTGCCTCCTGCTGGCCCTCACCTCACAGCTCCCACCTCCAGGAATAAGGCTCTCTCCTCACCTGTGCTCCTTGATGGTCCATTCTACACGAAGGGGCTCTGGGTTAGGGAGGTCCTCACCTGCTCACCTCCTGGGTCCTGATCTGGAGTTGATGTGAAAGCCTGACACCACTTGCACTGATTCCCCAGATCCAGGCGAAGTCCGGGGAACCCACACTCATACTGGCTGAAATTGGACAGTAAGGAAGCACGCTGAAACTTGGGTACTGCAGAGACTTGTGAGCTTGTGGAGAGGGCGTGTAACTTTTGGAACAGCAGAAGTGTGTGACCTTGCAGAAAGGACTGGTGACTTGCTCTCTCGTTCCAAGGACCAAATATAGGGCCTGAAACATAGATGCTCAGTAAATGCTCAATAAATGGCCCAGCCAGATGGATCAGTGGTTGAGCATCAACCTATGAACCAGGAGGTCATGGTTTGACTCCCGGTCAGGGCACATGCCCATGTTGTGGACACGATCACTGGTAGGGGACATGCAGAAGGCTGTCCAATGATTCTCTCTCACTGAAGTTTCTCTCTCTCTCTCTGTCTCTTTTCCTCTCTAAAATCAATAAAATATGGTTTTATCACGGGCAATAAATGGATGAGGAAACCACAAAACAGATTCCTGTTACCGCATGCAACACAGAGGGAGCATGTTTCTTATAAACACGAAGTCATTGGTGTCAGCATGGGAAGAGGTCACCAAATGCCCATGTCTGTCTCATGAACAAGTCTTTACCCTTTAGAGAGTCATCACATAGGATAGGGACCTGATAACATGAAGGGTTGG
Source organism: Antrozous pallidus (assembly GCA_027563665.1). Lineage (NCBI taxonomy): Eukaryota > Metazoa > Chordata > Mammalia > Chiroptera > Vespertilionidae > Antrozous > Antrozous pallidus. The sequence goes on from CM050525.1 coordinate 10,673,514, forward strand.
AACCCCCTTCATTCCTAGAAAACCATAGCCGGTGAATGACTTCTCCTGGGGGAGGAGCTAGCTAGAAGTGTCCTTTCCCTTCTTACAGAGACATGGCATCGTGCAAACTCTGGCTTCTCCATCTCAGATGGAGTCAGGACTTGGGAAAATAAGTCCACCATGACCACAAAGGAATCAGGGGACAACTCCCCATCCACAGGGTCCCTGGTGGTCTCCAGAAAACATCTCAAGAGCCAGCACGTGGTATCCTGTGGAACAAGGGGAACTTCCCATGTAGGATGGAACGAGAGAACCCAGCATCTGTGGTCACTTCCATCTCACAGGGGCTGAGGGTCCCATAGTACCTCCCCAGCCCCTGGCTGAGTCTCCCATGGAGCTTCTCCAACACCTGGGCCCTATAGAGAGGCCTAAAGCAGATGACAGACTGGGACCTGGATGAGGTGGATGCAATGCCACAGGACAATCTATGGACCAGCCCCACAAGCTAGTGCCCTCTATAGACAAACTCATGGGAACCCACACTTGGCCCTTCCTTTGAAACCTTGAGGACAAACAGCTCCTCATAAGACATCCCCCAATAGGGGCTGGGAGTGGGGGCTGAGAGACAGTTCTCCAGACATTGGAACAGGATTCCTCTGGACCACACCTGTCCTCTCACTGGGCTCACACTGCCCTGGCATGAAGTCAGGCAGCCAGAGACCCACAGTGCCCGGGACCTGGGGTGAATGGCCACTCAGCCTTGAGGTCAGAGCCCATGTCTTCCCCGGGGCTCTGGAATAGATAGATCAGCATCCTTGGTGCAGCCCCTGACATTGGCCACAGGTCTCCTTCTGCCCTCCAGGTGGCGACATTGAGACACACAGAGGACACACATGAAATTGACACATAATATGGCTTTGGTTAAGGAGTGGGCAAAGAGCCTGATTTCCTTACCTCAGACACTTCTGGGTCCCTCCAACATGTCTACTCTGTCTCACTTGTTTCTTCCAGAGTCCCGAGGAGCACTGGCTCTACCAGGGTTCCCTGTGCTGCGCCCACTCCCTGCCTGGCACCACCCATGAGCAAGGGGGGTTGACCACAGAAAATTCCCCCAAGCATGTGCTCCCTAACAATGCTGCCCCAATGGTAGGGAGAACATGGACAGTCTCAGGCAATAGACCCGGAGAGACAAGGTCTCCCTGAAATTGTCCCTGTAGATCAGGGAGCCCACAGCCACCTGATCTCCCACCAACATCTTTATTTCTAGGATACCCTGGACCTGTAGGTCCTTCTGGGACAGCCAGTTCTGGGTACCATCCCTAGAAGTATAGGCCAAGCTGGTAACACCTGGAGAGAAAGTAGATCCCCTCTTCAGAAATCACCCAGATTGCCCCCTACACACCCCCAGAATCCTCTCTGTGGCCTTCCAACCTTCGCAGCACATTTGAGAACATGAGGAAGACCCGGTGCCCAGCTGGGTTGAGTGTCACAAATGGAAACAATCCCCAGGTTTGGGGATCTTATCTGAGTGGAGCTGACAGACATAAGACCAGGACACAGCAGAGACGAATGCTGGGGTGAGAGGGTTGTCTTCCCAGGGAAAGGGGTCCCCATCAGCCTTGCTATTGAAAATGTGCTTCAATGCTTTTGTAATTTTTTAAATATATTATTATTGATTTCAGAGAGGAAGGGAGAGGTGGAGAAAGAAACATCAATGATGAGAGAGAACCACTGACTGGCTGTCTCCCACTGGGGATCAAGCCTGCCATCCAGACAGGTGCCCTGACCGAGAATCGAACTGTGAGCTCTTGATTGTTAGGTGGATGTTCAACCACTGAGACACACCGGCCAAGCTCTTGTAGTTTTGTTAACAACAATTTAGATATTTATAAGAAATGTCAACTGTAACATTAGGTTATATTTATTAATAAACATTGGAGCCTGGCCCGAGTTGCTCTGTGGTCAGAGCATTAGCCCGTGCACCAAAGGGAACCTACCTGGGTTGCAGGTGTGACCCCAGGCCCAGGTCAGTCGAGTGCAGGAGGCAACCAAACCAATGGATGTGTCTCTCTCACACTGATGTTTCTGTGTCTCTATCTCTCTGTCTCCCCCTCCTCCTGCCTTCCATTCTCTCAAAATAAATGAATAAATAAATAAATACACTTAGGTGAGGATTAACAACAATAATGATAATAAGTCTTAGATTTTCATTTCTGTGTTTTGTTCATTGTGTTGTGGGGTGTCTTCCACGACCAGTTGCAAATGACCATGAAGGCGGTTATGTTGGTAATAAGCAAGCACGGATTTACTGAACTGGCCAGGACGGTCAGAGGGCACCACACGCATGGAGACCAATCACTCATGACTGCAACATTCTGGGTGCAGACAGTCCTTTTATAGGGTCTTAGCTATAAGCTTCCATTGTTCTAAATCACGAGAACAGTTCTCAGTATCATGTCTGGGATAGAAAAGTTACAGCGGACTATGATTAACTCTGTTAACTGCTACTTGTCTCTAACCATGTATCTTGCTAGATGTGGGAATGTAGTCCTATCTCTCCAAAGCAGATAGCTGAAGACTACCCTTTTGTTTTAAGCAAGTGAGTGTGAATAGCGGTCAGAATAGTAGGATCAGCAGTTTTACCCGAGATGAATGCTTTTATGTTTCAATTGCTCTATGGCTAGCTTCTAAAAAGGGTTTGGATGAGCAGTATAAGTTTAATAAATATTTGATAAATGGTGGAAAAAGAAAGAGTGTTTCAATCCAGTAAGATGAACCCTTCCCCCCCGCCCCCCCAAACCCCCGTCCTGAGAGCTTGCCTGAGGAAGGGTCTCTGGTCCACAACACCTGCCAATCAGAATCTGCATTTCTAACCTGATCAGACCCTCCCTGACCACAGGAGGGAGGGCGGGACTGCCCCACTCCCACATCATGGGTCTCAGCCTGGCGGACATCCACATTAGCTGGGCAGAAGCATCATTTTTACAGAGGCCTGTAGGCATCACCGTCTTTACCAATTCCCACAAGGACATCCCTTGTGACAAGAGTTCCTGATTTCTCCCCAGGCTTCTGCTCTGAAACATAAGCCAGAAGGGTTTCCAGCGGCCCCGGGGGGCGCTACTGTGCACCCCACGTGAGCTCTGAGAATGCCAGGACCCTGATGTCCCAACCTTGTGCTTGTCCAAACAGGTCATGCATGCAAGAGAGGGTGTGTGGGAGGTCACAGAGAAGGTTTGTGGGGGGGTGGGGGTGGAGGAGAGTCACTGTGGGAAATGGAAGAGGCCTCAACAGTTCCTAGGGTCTGAAATTCAGCTGGAAGGTGAATGGGGAGCAGGGCAGAGAGGAATTGAGGAAGGGAAAGGAAGTGTTCCTGGCATAGACCCCGCCCCTAGCCCACGTGACAGGGGAAGCACTCAGAAACCCCAAGGAGATTTGCCAAAACTGGAAAAGGACAGCAGATAATCACTTCAGGACAGCAGTGCCTGTGAGCTTCTCTGAAGTGAAAACTTTTCTCACGGAGGGAGGGACCATGGGATCCTCTTCAGCACCTGCTTACAGAGGATGCATCCCCTGGCAGGTGCTCCTGCTTACCGGTAAGTAAGGACAATCTCGGGGGGGGGGGGGGTCCATAGGAAAAAGGGAGACAGAGAGTGGCTGGGGTCTCCTGGGAAGCACAGCACTCAGAGAGGGGACAGAGGGTTTCTGTTTGGACCTGAGGGAGAGGACAGGGGAGCAGAGTAGGAAGGGGAAGGGGGCTCAGCAGCAGGTCAATGCCATGATCTGGAAGTAGTGAGGGGCAGGAAACCCTAGATTATGGTCAGTTTTACAAGTTATTAATCACTGAGAATAATTCCTGAAAACTGATGGTAATGACAGTTTGTGTCAGGGTGACACAAGGAAATCCTAACTAGAGGCACTAAACATCGTCTTTACCTCCAACCTCAGAACTGGGCACATACACCCCAGCGGCTGCAGGACCCTGGGAACATTATTCATTCACCGGCAGGTATTTGCAGCCTGTTGCAGGCACTGGGGGTGCAACAAAATCAGACAAGCCCCTTTCCCCGATGGAGCTCATGTTCAACGGGGAGGAGACTGACAAGCAAACATCTACATGTGATGCCAGATACCTACAGGTGCCGTGAGGAAACAGAGCAGGGACAGGTCAGAACGTGAAAACAGCGAGTTTAAAAGGTCAGTGAAGGCTACTCCCAGGGATGTCCCTGAGTGTGAGCAGTGGTCTGAGGACAGTGAGGAGAGCTGGGCAGATGGGTAGACAACTAGGAAAATTCTCAAAACAGGAACAAAATAACAGGATCCAAGGTGCTGAAGTCCTGGTGGCCTTGACCACAGGAGGCACACACACATACTCTGAGCAAGGCTGAGAGGTGAAGAGATCTGCTCAGGACCCAGGACTCACCTCTCCATCCCAATACAGAGCTCCACATACTGACCAACTTCTCTCTCCCCTCCTAGCCTCACTCCTCACCTTCTGCAGCCCGCCCACCACTGCCGAGGTCACTATTGAATCAGTGCCGCCCAATGCTACTGAAGGGAAGGATGTGCTTCTCCGTGTCCACAATCTGCCTGGGAATCTTGGAAGCTATACCTGGTACAAAGGGGAATATGTGAACAAAACCCTTGAAATTGTAGCATATGTAATAGACACTCAAAGAACTATCCACGGGCCTGTATACAACCAGCGACAGACAATATTCCACAATGGATCCCTGCTGTTCAAGAAGGTCACCCTGCAGGACACAGGATACTACACCCTACTAACCATGAACAAAAATTTTCGGGGCAATCAAGTAACTGGACAGCTCCGTGTACACCGTGAGTGATGGCTCTCTGACTCTGGGTGCCGGGTGGGTGGACTCTACTTCACACTCAGGAGTGACAGCCCTGGACTCTCCTCCAGCCCCCTCTGCATCACATTTTGGGTATTTAGTTCAGGACGCTCACAGTGGACACAAACTTCCCAAGATCAGAGTTCCCTTCCCGGATGCCATCCTGCAGACAATGTCCACAGAGAGAAGGGCCAGGCTGAGGGGGAGTGACCCAGCAGAGGGAGACCGGTCTCATACAGGCCCCTGGGCCCCTCCCATGACCATGACCCTGAGAAAGACCCTGCAGGGCTGGTGAGAGCATGGGCTGATGGGCCCAAGAGGTTCCTCACAGAGCTCAGGAAATGGGGCAGCCCCTCCCCAGTCATCAATCCCAGGGCTCCTGACTCCTGGGTCCCTGAATTGCCTGTGTCAGGTTGGGTTTGGTGGGTGGCAGGGTTTACTGGGAGCAACAGTTTCCCAGGTCCCCAAGTCACTAGGCTCCTGAGCTGGTTACCAGCCAGGACTCAGCCTCAAGAGCCACATCTGGGCAGGAATAGAGCCGAATTCTTCTCCTGAGACCATGTGTGGAGAGCACATGTGGACAAGGTCTCCAGGCCATTAGCCAATTGCCCTGGGGGACACAGCGGGATCCAGAGGACGGTCAGCATCCCCAGAGAGGAAGAGAAGATGCTCCTGACAGCTCCTTGACGACCAGGGACCTGGCCAGGGAGTCCTCTCTCCTGGACACACAACAGAGGCTGTTCACTTGGGAAGCTCCTCTTTTCCAAGCTTTAAGTCAGTAAATTCCAAAAGATTCAAGGTTCATTCAAAGACAACATGGCAAACCTATGACCATTTACCATTTATTCTGTTTTAAATACAGGGGAATACGGCTCTCAATCAGAGTCACTCGGATCATGATTGGCCAATGAGAATCATGCCAAGGTCCTTCTGAGGTAACAACCCACCTGGCCCCAAGGGCCGTATTATGCGTTTTAGAGCCTGAAACCAGCTCTTGCTTCAGATCCTTTCCTTGTGTGTGTGTGTTTTTTTTTAATAGGTGTTTTATTTTGGAGTGGTTTTAGATTTACAAAGAAGTTGCAAAGAGAGCGAGCTGCTGTATAGCTTAACCCAGTTTCACCAGTCTTTTTACGTAATTTAATAAATCTTTATTGTTCAGATTAATACAATGTTGCTCTTTTTTTCCTCCCATAGGTGCCCTCCCGCTGGTCCCTATCCCATCCTCTGTCCTTACCTCACCCACCCACCACACTGTCCTCATCCATAGGTGCACGCTTTTTGTCCAGTCTCTTCCCGCACCCCCACACACTTTTCCTCAAAGAAATGTCAGGCCACTCCCTTTCCAGATCCTTTCTTTTTAAGTGTTCCCAACACAGAGGTAGAGATTCTGGTCTGGGAAGTGATAACTGTAGATTCAGGTTTTGAGTAACAACAATTCGGGGCACACTTCCTTGAACCTCTGCCTGCAGGGCTGTTCCTGGGAGCATGGTCATGGGCGTTCTGACTCAATCCTTTGACTTTGAAAATTATCCTTCTTGACATTTCATAGTAAGTGAAGAATTGTTTATCTCCTCGTAGATTCTGGGACCTGCATGACTACAGTCAGGAGAAGGAGGAACGAGGAAGTTTTGGATGGAAGGGATTTGTCTTTGTGATTCGATGGGCCTGCTTTACTCCAGGTGGCCATTGTGATTAGATAAACAGAATAAAAGACATGAGGTCGCTGAGTTCAGGACTAGTTGCTGATTGCAGCTGGTCCCCCATTACTGCACCTCTTTATGCATCTTTCCTGACTCTGGCTGTGTCCTTCCCTGTCTTCGACATCGATAACCAACATCTGGTGCCCAACACGTGGGGCGATCACAGCTGGACAACAGTCAGTTAAGACAGAAAGGGTTTAGACTGCGCAGTGGTACACACAACTTTCAGATTCATAACGGAGTCATGGGAAACTCCCCATCCCTGGAAAGGGAATATATGCTTGTGTTGTAGTCTTTGCTTTCCTGGACTGGGGTAAAGGTGTCTACTTAGGAATTTAAGGAACTGTTTTCTGTTGTTAAAAAACATTGTTATTGGATTACTCCTCAGGGGGCAAATGCTTTAAATCTTAAACAGTGGAAGTTAGTGGGGAAGGCTTTAGGCGAGCACCAACATGGAGAGCCTCCTGCCATGGCTTTACCCGAGCTGCCAAAACCGAAAGTAAGGCCCTGCAATTGACTGAATTGGCTACAACTCTTAAACTTAAGAAAAAAACGAGAAACTGCTCAGTCTAAGACTTGTTATGCCCAGATTTCATGATCCCCAAAGACCACCAAGTAGCCATTTCCGATGCAATAGCATAGAGCCTTTATTACAAGCCCGGGCCTGTCCCTCTGCCCCCACTGCCTCAGCGGCAGGAAGAAAAAGAGGAAAAATATTCAAGCACATGGTGATTTTATAGGGAGGTGGAGCCAGACAGGAACCACTGAGCTGGCCAATTCCAATTGGTTGGGTGATGGCTGGGCCTAGTGAGACACACAATCCCCAATCCAGGGACCTGTCCTGTCCCTCGCTTCTGACTGGAGCTCAAGGGCACAGTCCTCTGAGATTGGCTAATTCACAGGAGGGCTGGTCTTTGTGATTTCAAGATGGCAGCCCCCAGGCAAGTCTGCACATCACGTGGCCAACATGGTGGCTGCCAAGTCACACTGTCCAAAATGGAAGCTGTCTAAATTGTTCTTTGCAGTCTCACTCTGCCCTTTCAAACTAATGCCTCTCCTTTTTACTGCCTCCTCCAACTGCACCTCCTTTGCCAGGGGGAATTTTCTTAGCTCCTGTTAAAAAAAGTTCTTATGTAAAGCCTCCTCCATTAATTAGTTTTGAGGGCAAAAAAAAGCTAAAATTCCGCAACAGTTTGGGGATGATATTATCCGAGGAAAATTTTGTGAGGGAGATGACTTACAAGCTTTCCCTTTAATATGCCAGTCTCAGCCTGCTAATGCTCAATTTCCTCAAGGGTATAATGTTTTGCTGCCAAACATTTAAAGAATTACTTTATAAGTATGTTAGAAATGATTGTCTTTCCCCTAAGCTATGGCAATTTAATTTCCAAACTGGCTGTCAAATTTTTTTTTTATAGACAAGGTCTAATTATATGTTTCTGCACTTCTCCTAGAAGCAAGTAGTGATAATAGACGTGTTTTAAGTTTGGCTACCCTCCTTTGGTGTCTATGCAAGCCAGAAGCCCTTCTTTAATTTTGTATACAAAGGAGTAGTGGTTTGAATTTGTGTCAATACAAAAGGGAAGCTGGGTGGCGACACCTATGTAATTATACTTTCTTGCCCCACCCCTGTTGTTCCTGGATGACCCAAGGTGTTTGGTATAAGGTGATCGATCAATCCACATAAAGGTTCTTACCTATGAAGGGTCAGGAATATACTTCCCTATTTGCTCCAGTTAATATTACCTAATATCACTATACAGCTGATTATGGCTATCCTGGCAAGAAAGACGTTCTCAGGCATTCTTGGGGTTCTGGTTTCCTCATAAACTCATTCAGCCTTCTGTACCAGTCTTCTTTACCGTGCCCTAGGGACTGTTTGCAATAGGGTTCATTTGTCCTAATAAAGGTAATTCGGGCCCTATTCATGCTACTTGGGCTGAGGAAACTGCCTGCTCAATTCTTAGCAACTCATTCCTAGCTTCACCTGTTAACGCTCGGGGAGAGGAAAGATTAGAGTCACTTCTACGTGAATTAAATAAAGTTATCATTTCTCTACCGGATCTTCAGATAAGGTCTCAGCCAGTTAATCTCCCTAATAATTTCTGAAAGTTATTTCAAGTTTTAAGACAATCTTATCTCTACCTTTTGAGGCCTAATGCATTGGATTGCAATTATGGTTCCCAGATATTGGAAAGGCGTTTCTTTCTGTACCTTTTCTGGAGTAATTCTTAAGTCCCATTTAGGAAGCTACTCTTCTAATTGAGCCTCTTCCCATGGGCTTGCCAAGAGGGCGTCATCCATGTGATGAATAAGGGAACATTGGGAGTGTTTGTGCCTTAAAGGCTGAACGGCTTGAGCCACATATTACTGACACAAAGTAGGGCTATTGGCCATTCCTTGAGGTAAAGCCTTCTACTGAAATATTTTCATAGGTTTTATATTAATACATGGCACTCAAAATTCAAATCTCTGTTGATCCTGAGGTGCCAAGGGTATGGTGAAAAAAACCATCTCTAAGATCTACTGCTACATGGGCCAATCTAAAGGGATTTGTGAAGGCGCTGGGAGTCCAGGTGGTAAAGCTCCCATGGTGTGCAGTAGCATTAAGGGCTCTAAGATCATGTGACAGTCGCCATTTTCCTGTCGCCTTTTTAGGGATTGTAAATATAGGCGTATTCCAAGGACTATTGGAGGGCTCTGTGTGACCGGCTTTTATTTGTTCTTGTATGAATTCATGAATCTACTAGTGGCCTTGGTTAATGGCCACTAATCTACCCATACAGCTCCATCATCTTTCCCTTGGATAGCATCCGCATGAGGGTGAGGAGACTGAGCAGTAACCTCTCCTAAAACGGTTGCTATCCTAATCCTCTTCTTCCTGGGTTTCCTTTGGCTGGGATGGGCTCCTTAATTCCCTGAGCATTGTTTCCTTAGCCTTGACAAGTGATATCCCATCTGGGTCATTACCTGCTGTCCTTTGCTGGTAATAAGACACCCCTGTAAACCCTCTAAGACATCCCCGGCCCCTCAAGTTGACTGAAATTCCAGAGATGATGGAAGGCTGAAACCATCCTGTCAGTCCTTCCTCATCACCCCCTTAACAAGGCGCCATTACCATTGTGTGTCATTAGGAACTCCCACCCAACTAACTGAGCCCATAGCGTCTGCTGTGGACTAACTTGGAGGCCAGAATTTTTTGCTGTAACACTAACATCCGCTCTAGTGTCCACCAGACCCCCTAAATTATTTTCCCTCTATTTTTAAATCAATCATAGCATGGGTTTTGCTAATTTCATGTATCCAATAGATGTCTGAGCTTCCAAATGCTTGCATTCCTCTTTTCCTCATTATAGCCTTACCTTGCTGAACACAAGATATAAGTAGTATCTGAGCAAACCATTGTCCTGGAGTAATTTACATAACGAGATGACATTCTAGTTTAGCTTTAATTTCTCCTTCACAATCTGAATCAATGACTCCAGGCAGAACAGTTAATCCTTTCAGAGTGTCTCTACTCTCCCCTAAGATTAATCCTAAAGATCCCCGTGGTACAGGTCCACAAAACTTGCTTTAGGAAATGTATTGTAGTCGTTAACCATATTAAATTTAAATGGCCAATTGAGACAAACAGTTCTGACATTGTTCCTCTGTTCCCACATGCACAAACCTTCACATTTTTAAATTAGCCTTAAAACCTTCTTTTTATGTTCTTCAAAAATGCATAACCATGCCTTAAACCTTCTGTTAAGTATTTCTAAACAGGTTTCAGTATTGTAAAGGCAGAGGGAGGATGGAACCTCCAACTGCTTCAAACTGCTACATTCTTTCTAGAGATCAGATCTCAGTTTGTGATAAGCCCGAAGAGGGGAATGGGGGAATTTATAGCTGCTGCCTGTAAGCACCCTAACAAAACAAGGTGAAAAGTGTCCAAGAAGTCGTCCTGGGTTCTTGGGTCTTATTGGGGCTCAGGGGTTCCAAGGAAATTTCTCTCCTCACAGCCACCACATCCAGGTACTCAAAACAACTCCTGGAGGGGGATGGGCACCGGGTGGGTGGAGGCACGGAGCACGGCTTGGCTCGGGTCCCGCCCACGGAGGAGCCTGCTGTTCTTCCCCCTCTGTTCCCACTGGAAAAAGTGCTTGCCTCCTGCCAACAAAGGTGGCGCGGGGGGAGGAGCCCGTGACCCTTACACTGTAATCAGACTCCCTGCCCTCTCTGAAAAGCCCCTCTGCTTCAGTGTGTTCCCATTAAAAAGTACTGATTTTAAAACCAATAAGAGTTGCCACATACAAAAAAGGAACAAGTGACCTTTAAAACATTTTCCTTTCTTTCTAAAGGTTTTACAATTCATTCAGTTTCCTGGGCAGGCTTGCCAGTTCCGGCTTCCATTTTGTAAATGGTTAACTTTAGAATTTGATCCCTGCTTAAAATCTCTTTGGACTATAGTTGGTATAACTTTATCAAATTAACAAATATAGACAGAAATTTTGGTGGGCTGGTTTTCTCTCCAACAAAGAGCAAGCACCTCTGGGAAAAAGGAATCCCAGTGGCCACTTGGGGCGGTTTGCTATCCGTCAGAGCATTCAGCCTTAAATAAGTCAAATGTTTCCTTTCTCTTTCTCTTTTTTTTTCTTATAGACTTTTACATTTATATAAAGAAATAATTATACCTAGGCAGATAAACAAAATTTAAACAATTAGCTGTATTTATAACCTTTCAGTGAACAAGTACTCTTACAGTCTTGGGGTATGAGCAGATAACAGGAACATGGGGGCAGGGCGGGGGGGCCTCCCTTTCCCACATCCCAGACAGGACTCTGGACCCATGTTTCAGCAAAACAGAAATGGCATTCATGTTGGACAAAGGAAACATTAGGCGCAGCAAACAGATAAATGCCCTATCCTACAACCAAGGGAGTTTCTCTGGAGGTAGGAGGAGCCTGCTCCGCCTCCCACAGTGAGGGCGGGAGGAGGAGGGGTGGCACAGTCAACACCCTGGGGGTCGGGAAGGGCCTGCAAATGCTGCTGCTGCTGCCATGGGCAGGACCAGTTTGTGAAAGGTAAAAAAAAAAAAAAAAAAAAAGTTAAAACTGCTCCCAGAGTTCGCTGACCCGGGATAACGAGAGTGCTTAGTCAGGGAGGGACAGATTACATATACACGGTTATTTTAGAAGAGGTGAAATCCTGTAAGGAACCTTGAAACAAAGGTCAGTAAGCCAGTTGCACAGTCAAAGGCCAAAGATTAAGGGAAGAACTACTTAAGGTTCTCTAAGAGGATTTCAACAAACCGACAACAGATTGACAAACCTTTGACAAATTAAAACCTAACAAATGATACACACGGGGCCCAATTATGATAACACCAAATAAAAAGTAAAGCTAGCTCAGATTTGTAAGGGGATTCCACCTCTATCCAGACGACAGCCTCACCCCAATCAGCGGGAGCCACCCACCTCGTCTCAGATTCTCAAGGGGAACCCACTACCCTCCCGAGGGGATTCCACATCCCGCCTGGAAAACCGGAAAGTCTTCCGATTCTTCCCGAACATGGTCCTCCAGCACGTCCACCTGGAGCATTTCGGGCACCACAGAATTTCAGAAATGAGCTCTCAAAGGACAGGATGACAGGACGCACAACACAGACACCTACCGCGGTCAGTCAGACTCACCGGATCGGGGTCCCTCTTGGGTTTGGGGGATCCCGGACGAGCCCCCAAATATTATGCCCAGTTTTCAAGATCCCCAGAGACCACCAGGAAGCCGTCAGATGCAAAATCAAAGAGTCTTCATTCAAGCCATGGCTTGGCTCCCTCAGCCTCCTTACCGACACAGCAGTGGGACGACACAGAGAGAGAGCTTGGGGAGACAAAGGTTATAAGGGCTGGTCATTTGGGTGGGTCTAGGAGAGTGACATGGGTTACAGAGATTGGTCACTTTGTTAGGGTTTCATATTCTGAGGCCAGAGCCATCCCCTACCGCCTCCTGAGACAGTAGCGACGCATAGGGAGCACCTTGTGTTTTGACCTTATTGGGACCTAATCTGCATCTCTGGAGCTTCACTGGTCCACTCGGGCAGTGGTGGGGGAGTTAGGACATTCCTGGCTCTCCAGTGGCCACTCCCAGCAGGGGAGGAGGGAGGTCAGGCTGACAAGATCCGAAGATGGAGGATAGCCAGTTCTGCTTTGTTCTTTCAACACCTCTCATAAACCAAGACAACTGCTCTCTCACAGAAAACTTGGGGCCCGGGCACCTTACTTCAGCAAATTCATGCACCTGGTGTCTGTAACCCCAATCCTCCTATCCAGATCCCACCAGCCTCTGTTGGTGATCAATGTCAAAGATAGGGAATGACACAACCAGAGTCAGGAAAGATGCATAAAGAGGTAACAGAGGACCAGCTGCAATAAGCAACTGACACCGTACTCTGCAATCTCCTGTCTTTTGTTCTGTTTATCTAATCACAATCGCCACCTGGAGTAAAGCAGGCTGATCAAATCACAAGGACAAATCCTTTTCATCTAAAACTTCCTCCTTCCTGCTTGCCCTGACTGTGGTCGCCTAGGACCCCAAATTAAATACCATGAAATGTCAAGAGGGATAATTTAGAAAAGGTGAAAGGATGGAGTCAGAACGTCCCATACCACGTTCTCAGGAACAGCCCTGCATGCAGGGGTTCAAGGAAACGTGCCCAGAATTCTTCTTACTCAAAACCTGTATCTACATTCCCCCCTTTTTTAGATTGTGATTTATGTATTAAGACAGAATATACAGCAGCTTGTTGTCGATTATATTCCTTGTGACGATTGATACGCTTACATAACAAATAAAGAACAATCAACAATAAACATAGTATAATAAGTGCTGCAGAAGAAGATCCGATAAGACAAAGAACCCAAGCAGAATGGTCAATACTTTATAAACCATCAGCAATTCCTTGGAAAAGTTCACTACCACCTTGTTTCTGTAACTTCTTACTAAAGGTGTCCTATTGGAGATTCAATATCTCAGCTGGTACAGTAGTGTGTCTAATTAAATGCTGTTAAGTCTTATCCCAAGAGTATTGACTGCTATTGTAAGGAACTGGAGTGATACATAAACTAGAATAATTAAAATCACATTTCAGATGTTGCTCTAAATCTAAATTAGCCACATGATCTCTCAATAAAATTACTGAATGTTCTAACGTGGCTAATTGATTTTGCAAGTCTGTGTCAATAGATTTTTGAGCTTCCCATAACTGCTGACTTTCTTTATGCCAATTTTGTACAAAGCCTGCAGTTTGTACAGAATCATGTAAGGCAACACCTGCAACAGCAGCTGTAACTGTCACAGCAATAAGTCCTAGAATGATAACAATTAAAGTTCCTATAAAGCATTTTATCCTCATAACCGCCTTTTTTAAGATTTGAGAAATATAAAACATAGCTGGTGAATCTTGCCAAACTCCGGGTATCTGGACAAGTAACAAAATCCCTCTTTATGCCCTTAGCAAGTAAATACTTTCTATACTACTATTGAAAGAAATACTACTATTTAAACAGGCAAACAAGAAACAACCAGTACAAGACATTTCCGAGGTAGTGACATCCATGTAACAATGCCCTTCATAAACATATAAGGAAGAAAACACATGATAATGCAAACTTAGTAATATTTTTTCTGGAAAGTAACATTGAATCCCGTAAAAGAACTTATCCCATGTCCTTTCCATGCTGACATTGAAGCTAAGGCTGCACATAGCGTCCATAGGTGTGTTGGTGGAGGATATCCTGGAAAAATGGAGCTGGTGGAGCAAACCCAACTCCATGCCAGCGGATAGTCTCATTTGAAAGCAAAGTGCTGAGAAGAATTTATAACCACCGTTCCCTTAAAGGCTTTTACTGCTAAAAGATATAATCCCCTAATATCCTTGGGATCAGTAGGATTTTTCTGGATACTAAGCCAAGGTTCATACCCTAATTTTAAACAATGCTCTCCTGCACGAAAACATATAGGAGGTTCAAAAGTTCCTATAGTAATGTTGGCTACCATTCCTTCTTCTGTGGGTCACATAGGTCCCAGAGAGCTATGTGGACTGGCAGCCAGAATGTTTCATTGGTGTACACAGGCACTTCTGGGTCCTTCCATGTAACAGGAGCCATCAATGTTGGATTGGGAATGTAAGCCCAATAAGTGTAATTTGTTTGTGCCTGCGCGGGTGCCCCTAATAGTGCAAACAAAGCAAGAAATAAGTTGGCAGCAGTAAGAGGCTGTCCATTCTCTTCCACTACCTGTTGTCCTCTTTGACATAGCTTCTTCACTTGCCCCATGTCGGCAACTCCGTCTCTGTCGTGTTGGGCAGTGGTTGTCGGCGCGGTCTTTTTGTCAGATGATAGTCTTCTCCCAACATTAGGCCTGCAGATTGTAGAGTCAGGCATGATGTCTCACTGTGTCTTTTCAGCATGGTTCCGAAGCTTCAAGTTCCTTAGGTGCCCACTACTTTCTGGTGCCTGTTGAGATATAAGCAAAATCACTTCCCCACCGCAAAAGTCCTGCAGGGAGCCATTGATCGGTTAAATCTTCACGATACCAAACAGGTTGTTTGCATGCCGGCAACTTCTTAATTTGCCAATGGAACTCAGCAGGAAGTTGTTCCTGACCCATGGGAATGTCCAAAAAATTAAGAGTAAAAAGAGCTCTGGCTATTAATGTCCTAGGTGTGGATACCTGCATTCTCTCCTTTTGTTTTAACAACATATTCTTAAGTGCTCTATGAGCTCTTTTAATAATAGCTTGGTCTTGTGAATTGTAAGGAATTCCTGTACTGTGGGTAACTTGAAAGTATTGTAAGAATTCCTTAAATTTACGAGATAGGTAAGCAGGGCCATTATCAGTTTGAACATGTGAAGGCACCCCCATAACAGCAAAACATTCTAACAGATGCTGAATAATAGCATCCGCCTTTTCTGATGCTAAAGGAGTGGCCCACGTGAAATGGGAACATGTATGAATCGAATGATGCACATAATGCAGTTTGCCAAATTGATGAATATGAGTAACATCCATCTGCCACAATTTGTTTGTTGTTTCCCCCTGAGGGTTTACAAGAATGAACAATATTCTTTGCCTGTTGCCACGATAAAGAAAAGCACGTGCAGACAGCTTTAGCATGAAAGTCAGAGGCATGCGAAAGAACTGATCCTACCAATGCACCTGCAGCTGCATTGCCCTTAGACAAAGGTCCAGGGAGATCAGTATGAGAGCAAATATGAGTAATAAAGACAGAAGTGGCTCGTAGGTGAAGAATATTTTGTACCTCTAAAAGAAGTTGTTGTAAACAGTCTGAATTTTCAGGAATAAGTGCACTTTCAATTCGTTGTACCACTCCCACAGCATATTGAGAATCAGAAACTATGTTTAAGGTTTCAGGGACGTCTTTCAGAGCCATTACTATGGCAAATAGTTCAGCCTTTTGCACAGATGTGTATGGGGAAGGCACAGTTGTAGATTTTTTCTCTGACCAATAAGCAACAGTGTCATCTTTATTAGCATCTATAAACACAGATACTCCCTCCTTTAAAGGGATATCTGAGATTTTGCGTGGCAAAATCCATTGAGTATGTAGCAAAAATTGTAATCTTTTGTCTTTAGGGTATAAGTTAGAAAAGATTCAAAAAAACAAATCAGCACAAGTCACTTGCCATGCCTCAGATAATTCCCACAATTGTCTTTGCTCTTTTACAGTATATGGAATGACAATTACAGGTGGATCTAGTCCACATCATTGTCACAATCTATGTCTTCCTTGAAAAATTCAATTAGCAACCTTTTCAGGGTATGTAACTAACCTCTTTGTATGTTTATTAGGCAAAAAACTCAATTCTATAATATTTATATTTTTTATTAATACCCCTGTAGGGAAAAGAGGTGTATGAATAATAATAAGATGTATATTTTCAAAGTTTTCAATAAGGTCCAATTGTAATAATTCAATAGCCCTTTCAGTGATTAACAATTCCTTTTCAGTTTGAGTTGTCAGTTGACCAGAGCTATGGAGCCCCGCAGGTCCCTCAAGAATTTTAAATAAATGAGATAATTGAGAAGTAGCAATCCCCAATGAGGGCTGGAGCCAATTAATATCTCCTAATAGTTTTTGGAAATCATTTAAAGTTTTTAAACTTTCTCTCCATATCTGTACCTTTTGGGAAATAATATGTTGTTGCAATTTTTAACCTAAATCATCCCAAGGCTCATTCATTTGTACCTTCTCTGGAGCTACTTTGAGGCCATATTCTTCCAGTAAGGTAATCTATACTTTATATGAATCATGTAGAATTTGAGAATCTGGATGTGCAAGTAGAATGTCATCCATATAATGATAACATAATCCAGCTGGAAAGAGTTCTCGCCATTTTTGTAAAGGCTGGTGAACAAATTTTTGACACATAGTAGGGCTGTTCAACATTCCCTGCGGTAATACAGTCCACTGATATCACATAGTGGTTTGACTATTATTTAATGCAGGGATAGTAAAAGCAAATTTTGGACAATCTTGAGGTTGCAAAGGTATATTATAAAAAAGTCTTTCAAATCAATAATGACTAAATGCCAGGTTTTAGGAATCATAACAGGGTTAGGAATACATGGTTATAAAGGTCCCATGGGTTCTATAAGAGAATTAACTTGTCTTAAATCTGTTAACAACCTCCACTTCCCTGACTTCTTTTTTTTTTTTAATCACAAATACAGGAGAATTCCATGGGCTGTGCCAGGTTCAATCTGTTTTTGATCTAATTGATCTTGAACCAGCATATGAAGTGCCTCTAATTTTTCTCCAAGAAGAGGCCACTGTTCTACCCAAACAGGTTCTACCTATTTCCAAACAAGAGGCACTGCTAAATGTTTAACAGTGGCCCCTATAAAATATCCGGATTTAATGTCAAAATGATTTTCCACTGTTTCAGTAGATCTCTTCCCATAAATTAATTCCTATGGATGCCACATAAGGCATGACACAGGCTGACTGTCTGTCTGTATTTACACAAGATAAATGTTCAGAACTTTGTTAAAGTCCATGCAGAGTCCCTAAACCAGTAACAGTAGTATTCACATAATGTTTTTCCAATGAGCAGGCCATTTATCAGCAGAAATAAGGGATACATCTGCTCCTGTATCTATTAACCCTCCTAATTGTATACCATCCTTAAATTGCAGTTTCATTAAAGGCCTATCATCATCAACAATAGTTTGCCAATGTACTCTTGTGCCAGTAGTGCCAAACTCTTTTTGTCTTTCTACTGGGACTGTACGTCCTACAGTTATGTGGGGAAGTATTAACAATTGAGCTATACGATCTCCTTTCTTCCAAGAAATAGGAATTTTAGTTGATATCAGTATTACAATTTTTTGTATAAAATAAGCATCAATAACTCCATATGAACAGTAAGGCTTTTGGCAGTAAGGCTACTTCTTCCTAATAATAATCCTAGTGATTGTTTAGGTAAGGGACCAGAGATACCAGTAGAAATTTTTACAAGCCCATCTTCAGAGGTAATAGTTTGATCATTTATCGCTGCAATACCAACAGCTGCACTCTGGGAAGTAGCAGGAAGAAGTTCATTAACCTTGATAAGAGACTCAGTTTTTTACTTGGGCTCTGAGTCAGACCCATCTATTCGTTTCCCGACTGGGGTCTCAATGCCTTTCCTTGTTTGTCTGTTTATGATCGACACTCGTTGTTCCAGTGAGAGCCTCGACCACATCTTTTAATAGGCTGTTGGGTTTTCTCCTTATTGGTTTCTGCGGAGTGGCCAAAGTCTGCCCTTTCCAACAATCTTTTCTCATATGTCCCAGTTTTCTGCAGTTAAAACATTTAAGGGGTGTATTTCCTATTGCTCCCTTTAATGCCTCTTCGAATAATCCAGCCTGAGGAATAGTAGACCCGACTTCTCGGGTTGGTCATATGTAACCCTAGGGCTTTAACAGAATGAAAAACCTTTTTGCATTCATTATTAGCATTTTCATAAGCCAATGATAGTAAAAGTTGAGTTGGATCTTCAGCTCCTGAAACTGAACGTTTAATTGCCTGAGTTAGTCTTGCTAGAAATTCAGTGAATGCCTCATTGGGTTTTTGATAAACTTTAGAAAAGGGCAAAGCTGGTTTTCTGGATTCCTCTAGTCTTTCCCACGCTTTCAAACAACACGCTTGAACTTGAGCAATAGATCCACCCGTCATATGTAATTGTGTATTGACATCCGCAGCTGTGCCCGTCCCTGTTAATTCATTAAAATCTGCTCCAGGATTCTGAGCAGCATTAAGCACAGCGGTTTTATGAGCTTCCGCCCGCCAAAAAGTTTTAAATTGTAAAAATATACTGGGAAGTAAGATGGTATGAGCAAGAATATTCCAATCATAAGGCAACATTAAATGATCAGTAACATATGCCTTCAGAAATCCAGTAGTATAAGGAGCTTGAGTGCCATAATTAGTAATATACACTTTTAATAATTTTAATACTCTCATGTTAATATTTTCATGCTGTTAAACATTATATCCTTGAGGAAATTGAGCATTGGCAGGCTGAGGATATGTATTAAAGGGAAAGCTTGAAGGTGATCTCCCTCACAAAATTTTCCTACAGTAATACGATTCCCGAATTGTTGCAGAATTTTAGCTGTTTCGCCCTCAAAACCATTTAATGGAAGAGGCTTTACATAAGAACTTTTTTGAACAGGAGCTAAGAAAGCTCCCCCTGGCAAAGCAGGTGCAGTTGGAGAGGCCGGTAAAAAAGGAGAGGCATTGGTCTCAGACTGAGCAGTTTCTCGTTTTTTCTCAAGTTTAAGGGTTGTAGCCAATTCAGTCAATTGCAGGGCCTTACTTTCGGTTTTGGCCGCTTGGGTAAAGCCTTTTGCTGCAGCAGCTCTGCCTGTTGGCGCGCTCGCCTAAAGCCCTCCCCACTAATTTCCACTGTTTAAGATTTAAAGCATTTGTCTACTTAGGAGTAAACCAATAACATGCTTTTTAACAACGGAAAACGGTTCAATAAATTCCTGAGTAGAAACCTTTACCAAAGCAAGGAAAGCAAAGACTGCAATATAAGCATATATTCCCTTTGCAGGGATGGGGAGTTTCCCATGACTCTGTTATGAATCTGAAAGTTGCGTGAACCACTGCGCGATCTAAACCCTTTCTGTCTTAACTGACTGTTGTCCAGCTGACTGTTGTCCAGCTGTGATCACCCCACGTGTTGGGTGCCAGATGTTGGTGATCGATGTCGAAAACAGGGAAGGACACAGCCAGAGTCAGGAAAGATGCATAAAGAGGAGGTGTAATGGGGGACCAGCTGCAATCAGCAACTAGTCCCCAACTCAGCGACCTCATGTCTTTTATTCTGTTTATCTAATCACAATGGCCACCTGGAGTAAAGCAGGCCCATCGAATCACAAGGACAAATAGCTTCCATCTAAAACTTTCTCGTTCCTACTAGTCCTGATTGTGGTCATGCAGGACTCATAACATACCAGGAGATAAACAATTCTTCATGTACCGTGAAATGTCAAGAGGGATAATTTACACAGGTCAAAGGATTGAGTCAGAACGTCCTGGACCATGCTCCCAAGAACAGCCCTGCAGGCAGGGGTTCAAGGAAGCGTGCCCAGAATTGTTCTTACTCAAAACTTGTATCTACAGTTATCACTTCCCAGACCGGAATCTCTCCCTCTGTGTTGGGAACAGTTAAAAAAAAAAAAAAAGGATCTGAAAAGGGAGTGGACTGACAATTCTCAGGGCAAAGTGGTGTGGGGGTGCGGGAAGAGAATGGACAAAAAGCGTTCACCTATGGATGAGGACAGAGTGTGGGAGGTAAGGGCAGAGGATGGGATAGGTACGGGGGCGGGGGAGAGCTATGGGAGGGAAAAAAGAGCAACATTGTAATAATCTGAACAATAAAGATTTATTAAATTAAAAAAAGAGTGGGGAAACTGGGTTAAAGCTATACAGCAGCTCGATGTTTTTGCAACTTCTTTGTAAATCTAAAACCACTCCAAAATAAAACATGTATTTAAAAAAAAAGAAATAAAAAAGAAAGGATCTGAAGCAAGAGCTGGTTTCAGGGTCAACAAACACATAATAAGGCACTTGAGGCGAGGATGCATTGTTACCGCAGAAGGACCTTGGCATGATTCTGATTGGCCAATCATGGTCCACGTGACTCCGATTGAGAGCCGTATTCCCCTGTATTTAAAACAGAATAAATGGTAAATGGTCATAAGTTTGCCATGTTGTCTTTGAATGAACCTTGAATCTTTTGCAATTTACTGACTTAAAGCTTGGAAAAGAGGAGCTTCCCAAGTGAACAGCCTCTGTTATGTGTCCAGGAGAGAGGACTCCCTGGCCAGGTCCCTGGTCGGCAAGGAGCTGCCAGGAGCACCTTCTCTTCCTCTCTGGGGATGCTGACCGTCCTCTGGATTCTGCTGTGTCCCCCAGGGCAATTGGCTAATGGCCTGGAGACCTTGTCCACATGTGCTCTCCACACATGGTCCAGGTGAAGAAGCAGGCTCCATCCCTGCCCAGATGTGGCTCTTGAGGCTGAGCCCTGGCTGGTAACCAGCTCAGGAGCCTTGTGACTTGGGGACCTGAGAAACTGTTGCTCCCAGTCAACCCTGCCACCCAACACACCCTACCTGACACAGGCTCCTCAGGGACTCTAGAGTCAGGAGAACTGGGATTGATGTCTGGGGAGGGGCTGCCCCATTTTCTGAGCTCTGTGAGGAACCTCGTGGGCCCATCAGCCCAGGCTCTCACCAGCCCTGCAGGGTCTTTCTCAGGGTCATGGTCATGGGAGGGGCGCAGGGGCCTGGATGAGACCGGTCTCCCTCTGCTGGGTCACTCCCCCTCAGACTGGCCCTTCTCTCTGTGGACAATGTCTGCAGGGATGGCATCCGGGAAGGGAACTCTGATCTTGGGAAGTTTGTCTCCACTGTGTGTGTCCTGAACTAAATGTCCAAAATGTGATGCAGAGGGGGCTTGGAGGAGAGTCCAGGGCTGTCAGTCCTGAGTGTGAAGTAGAGTTCACCCACCCGGCACTCAGAGTCAGAGAGCCATCACTCACGGTGTACACGCAGCTGTCCAGTTACTTGTTTACTATGAAAATCTTTTTCAGTGATTTGTAGGGTATAGTATGCTGAGTCCTGCCGGGTTACGTTCTGGATCACCAGGGACCCATTGGGGTACATTGTGTGTCGATGGCTGTATGCAGGCCCGTGGATAATTTCTTGAGTCACTACTGAATAAAATACAATTTGAAGGTTGTCACCCACTTTGTCCCCTTTGAACCAGGTATAGCTTCCAAGATTCCCAGGCAGATTGTGGACAAGGAAAAGCACATCCGTCCCTTCAGGAGCTTTGCGTGGCACTGCTTCAACAGTGACCTGGGCAGTGGTGGGCAGGCTCCAGAAGGTGAGGAGTGAGGCTAGGAGGGGAGAGAGAAGTTGGTTAGTATGTGGAGCTCTGTATTGAGATGGAGAGGTGAGTCCTGGGTCCTGAGCAGATCTCTTCATCTCTCTGCCTTGCTCAGAGTATGTGCGTGTGCCTCCTGTGGTCAGGGTCAGAAGCAAGGCCATCATGACTTCAGCACCTCAGATCCTGCTAGTTTGTTTCTGTTTTGAGAACTTTCCCAATTGTCTCCTCATCTGCCCAGCTCTCCTCCTCACTGTCCTCAGACCTCTGCTGACACTCAAGGGCATCCCTGGGAGTAGCCTTCACCGACCCTTTAAACTCGCTGTTTTCACGTTCTGACCTGTCCCTGCTCTGTTTCCTCACGGCACCTGTAGGTATCTGGCATCACATACAGATGTTTGCTTGTCAGTCTCCTCCCCATTGAACATGAGCTCCATCGGGGAAGGGGCTTGTCTGATTTTGTTGCACCCCCAGTGCCTGCAACAGGCCACAAATACCTGCCGGTGAATGAATAATGTTCCCAGGGTCCTGCAGCCGCTGGGGTATGTGCCCAGGTCTTAGCTTGGTGGTAAAGACAATGTTTAGTGCCTCTAGTTATTTTTCCTTGTGTCACTCTGACACAAACTGTCATTATCATCAGTTTTCAGGAATTATTTCTCAGTGGTGAATAACTTGTAAAACTGACCATAATCGAGGGTTTCCTGCCCCTCACTACTTCCAGATCATGGCATTGACCTGCTGCTGAACCCCCTTCGCCTTCCTACTCTGCTCCCCTGTCCTCTCCCTCAGGTTCAAACAGAAACCCTCTGTCGCCTCTCAGAGCGCTGTGCTCCCCACTAGACCCCAACCACTCTCTCTCTCCCCTTTTTCCTGTCTCTCTCTCCCGCCCCCAGGGTTTGACCTCTCCTTTCTGGTCAGCAGGAGCCCCTGCCAGGGGACGCACCCTCTCTGAGCAGAGTGTGAAAAGGATCCCATGGTCCCTTCCTCTGTGAGAAAAGCTTTGACTTCAGAGACTCTCACAGGCACTGCTCTCCTGAAACGATTCATCTGCTACCATTTTCAGGTTGTGGCTAATGTCCTTGGGCTTTCCGAGTGCTTCCCCTGTCACGCGGTTAGGGGCGGGATCAATGCCCGGAACACTTCCTTTCCCTCCCCCAATTCCTTTCTGCCCTGCTCCCCATTTACCTTCCAGCTGAATTTCAGACCCTAGGAACTGTTGAGGTCTTCCATTTCCCCAGTGACTCTCCTCCACCCCTACCCCCATACCATCCCTGTGGCCTCCCACACACCCTCTCTCGCATGCATGACCTGTTTGGACAAGCACAAGGTTGGGACATCAGGGTCCTGACATTCCCAGAGCTCCACGTGGGGTGCACAGTAGTGCCCTTGGGGTCTCTGGTAACACTTCTGGCTAATGTTTCAGGGCAGAAGCCTGGGGAGAAATCAGGAACTCTTGTCACAGGGATGTCCTTGTGGGAACTTGGTAAAGACGGTGATGCCTACAGGCCTCTGTAGAAATGATGCTTCTGCCCAGCTAACATGGATGTCCGCCAGGCTGAGACCCATGATGTGGGAGTGGGGCAGTCTGCCCCCCTCCTGTGATCAGGAAGTGTCTGATCCGGTTAGAAATGCAGATTCTGATTGGCAGGTTTGCAGTGGACATCAGAGATTCTTCCTCAGGCAAGCTCTCAGGACGGGGGATGTTTGGGAGAGGGTTGATCTTACTGGATTGAAACACACTTTCTTTCTTTTCCCCTCATTTATCAAATATTGATTGAACTTATACTGTTCATCCAAACCCTTTTTAGAAGCTGGCCATAGAGCAACTGAAACATAAAGGCATTCATCTCGGGTAAAACTGCTGATCCTACTATTCTGACCGCTATTCACACTCACTTGTTTAAAACAAAGGGGTAGTCTTCAGCTATCTGCCTTTGGGAGATAGGACTACATTCCCACCTCTAGCAAGATATATGGTTAGAGACAAGGGGCAAGCAACAGAGTCCATCATAGTCTGCTGTAACTTCTCTATCTCAGACATGATACTGAGAACTGTTCTCGTGATTTAAAACAATTGAAGCTTATAGCTAAGACCCTATAAAAGGACTGTCTGCACCCAGGATGGGGCGGTCGTGAGTGATTGGTCTCCATGTGTGTGGTGCCCTCTGACCGTCCTGGCCAGTTCAGTAAATCCGTGCTTGCTTATTACCAACATAACCGCCTTCATGGCCATTTGTAACTGGTCGTGGAAGACACCCCACAACACAATGAACAAAACACAGAAATGAAAATCTAAGGCTTATTATTATTGTTGTTAATCCTCACTTAAGTGTATTTATTTATTTATTCATTTATTTTGAGAGAATGGAAGGCAGGAGGATGGGGAGACAGAGAGATAGAGACACAGAAACATCAGTGTGAGGGAGACACATCCATTGGTTTGGTTGCCTCCTGCACTCGACTGACCTGGGCCTGGGGTCAAACCTGCAACCCAGGTAGGTTCCCTTTGGTGCACGGGCTAATGCTCTGATACAGAGCAACTCGGGCCAGGACTCCAATGTTTATTAATAAATACAACTTAATGTTACAGTTGACATTTCTTATAAACATCTAAGTTATTGTTAAAAAAAAAAAAGAACTACAAGAGCTTGGCCGGTGTGTCTCAGTGGTTGAACATCCACCTAACAATCAAGAGCTCACAGTTCGATTCTCGGTCAGGGCACCTGTCTGGATGGCAGGCTTGATCCCCAGTGGGAGACAGCCAGTCAGTGGTTCTCTCTCATCATTGTTGTTTCTATCTCTACCTCTCCCTTTCTCTCTGAAATCAATAAAAATATATTTAAAAAAGTACAAGAGCACTGAAGCACATTTTCAATAGCAAGGCTGATGGGGACCCCTTTCCCTGGGAAGACAACCCTCTCACCCCAGCATTCGTCTCTGCTGTGTCCTAGTCTTCCGTCTGTCAGCTCCACTCAGATAGCCCCTAAGGTCCCCAAACCTGGGGATTGTTTCCATTTGTGACACTCAACCCAGCTTGGCACCGGGTCTTCCTCATGTTCTCAAATGTGCTGGGAAGGTTGGAAGGCCACAGAGAGAATTCTGGGGGTTTGTAGGAGCCAAGCTGGGTGATGCTTGAAGAGGGGATCTACCTTCTCTCTAGGTGTCACCAGCTTGGCCTATACTTCTAGGGATGGTACCCAGGACTGGCTGTCCTAGAAGGACCTACAGTTCCAGGGTATCCTAGAAATAAAGATGTTGGTGGGAGGTTAGGTGGCTGTGGGCTCCCTGATCTACAGGGACAATTTCAGGGAGACCTTGTCTCTCCGGCTCTATTGCCTGAGACTGTCCATCTTCTCCCTACCATTTGGGCAGCATTTTGTCCTGTCTGCCTGGGGGAATTTTCTGTGGTCCCCTCCTTTTGCTCATGGGTGGTGCCAGCCAGGAAGGGATTGGGGAGCAGCACATGGACTCCTAGTAGAGCAGGTGCTCCTCCAGCCCCTGGAAGGAACAGGTGGGACAGAGTAGACATGTTGGAGGGACCCAGAAGTGTCTGAGGTATGGGAATCAGGCTCTTTTTCCACTCCTTAGCCAAAGCCATATTATGTGTTAATTTCATGTGTCTCCTCTGTGTGTCTCAATGTTGACACCTGGAGGGCAGGAGGAGACCTGTGGCCAATGTCAGGGGCTGCACCAAGGATGCTGATCTACTCCAGAGCCCGGGGCAGACATGGGCTCTGACCTCAAGGCTGAGTGGCCACTCACCCCAGGTCCCAGTCACTGTGGGTCTCTGGCTGCCTGACTTCATGCCAGGGCAGTGTGAGCCCAGTGAGAGGACAGGTGTGGTCCAGAGGAATCCTGTTCCAATGTCTGGAGAACTGTCTCTCAGCCCCCACTCCAGCCCCTACTTGGGGATGTTGTCCCCAAGGTTTCAAAGGAAGGGCAAAGTGAGAGTTCCCTTGAGTGTTTCTAGAGAGAGCCTTAGCCTGTGGGGGTGGTCCATAGATTACCCTGTGGCATTGCATCCAACTCATCCGTGTTTGTGTCTGTCATCTGTTCTAGGATTTTCTACAAGGCCAAGGAGTTGGAGAAGCTCCATGGGAGACTCAGCCAGGGGTTGGGGAGGTCCTTTCGGGCCTTCAGCCCCTCTGAGATGGAAGTGACCACAGATTTGGGTTCTCCTGTTCCATCCTACTTGGGAAGTCAATTAGCATATTCCCTCCTTATTGGCTGTGGGTACTGCCATCTTTGAGGATAGGATAGTCAATTAGCATATTCCCTCTTTATTAGATAGGATAGAATAACAGTATCCCATGGTATGTGGCCAGTTCCCGATTGGAAGATACTTCGGTTGTTTTTGGCTTCGCTGCTGGATGAGACTGGATATACAGGCTGCCTCCTGGGCACAGTCCATTCAGCTCCTGTCCCAGCTGGATGCCAAGCTCCTGTGGCATCATCACTTCAGGAACTCATCATCACCTTTGGCCAATGGTCTCCCTCCCCATGCCCAGCTGAGGAAACAGTCGTAAAGGGAAGACCCATTAAAAATGTTTTTTATTGATTTCTTTAGAGAGAGAGGCAGGGAGAGAGATAAAGAGATAGGAACATCTATGAGAGAGGAATAGCAGCATGCCTCCTGCATGCTTTCTACTTGGGATCAACAACCTGGCATGTACCCTGATTGGGAATCGAACCAGCGACCTCTTGGTTGCTGGGTGGATACTCAACTGCTGAGCCACACCAGCCAGGCCCAAGACCATTAAAAATTTTTTTATGTGCCTCAGGTATGAAACAGCTCTGGCCACCAACACGGGCATCAAGCTGGGATGAGCTAAGGACTGGACATCTGCTTGGCCCCTGATTGCTGTAAGAGCAACACCACCAATCAGGTGTCTCCTTGCTCATTGCCAGGGGCTCCAAGCCCATTTAAAAAATATGTTTTCATGGAT
Source organism: Antrozous pallidus (assembly GCA_027563665.1). NCBI lineage: Eukaryota > Metazoa > Chordata > Mammalia > Chiroptera > Vespertilionidae > Antrozous > Antrozous pallidus. The sequence continues at coordinate 10,700,428 of CM050525.1, forward strand.
ATCAACCAAATAGGTTGTACTTAGGCCATCCATCACATGTGGATGAGGACTTGCTGACTTAGTATTTTTTAATACATTTTTATTGATTTCAGAGAGGAAGGGAGAGGGAGAGAGAGAGAGAAGCATCAGTGATGAGAGAGAATCATGGAACGGTTGCCTCCTGCACGCCCCTTACTGAGCATTGAGTTCTCAACCTGAGCATGTGCACTCGCCTGGAATCGAACCCAGGACCTGCATTCTGCAGGTTGCTGCTCTACCCACTGAGCCAAACTGGCCAGGGCATTTGGGACTTTTTAGAAGCACTCCCTCACTTTCTGCCACAGCACTTCGTGGAGGATGCCTGCTGGCTGCTGTGCTGGTGGGCCGGGGGCGGGGCAGCTGGCACAGCTGCCTCCACTTCCACCCCGCCCCCCGCCCCCCGGCTCACATGGTCTCCAAGTCACACTCAACTAGCAGCGTCTGCACCCCTCCCCCTCCTCCTCCTCCAGGCAGAGTAGACGGATGCTCAGAGCTGCTAAGTGGAAAGTGGCCACTCTCTGATGGAGATGGGGTTGTCATTC